>JARFXV010002795.1:0-24091 GCA_031761425.1 Cosmopolites sordidus | reverse complement strand
TATATATATATATATATAATATATATTAACATTATACTATGAATTTTTGTCACTGGATGGCGTTAAGTGATGCTATTCACTACTCCTTTCAACACACTGTAAATATATAGCTTAAATGCCTCGTTATTTCGGTCAGTTATTTTGATACATCGATACGAACCTGATTGATGAAGTTTATAAGATCGGTTACCGGATTTAGGAAATACTGTCAAATGTCTGGTGGTGATAGCAGGAATGTACTACTACTTAATGATCTACTAGATTTTATCGCCTACACTGTCAACTATCAGAGGCATCTGCATAACAACTCGTTGTTCAATGAATACTTGAAAGATTGTTAAAGACTATCAAGGTTAATTACCCTTTATATAAACGTTTATTTTCCCATGAAATTATTTTCAGCAGTGTATATATTTATAATTCTCTTCGAAAATATTTTCTTTTTTTAATTTTTGGACAAAGGGGGAATCCTGGTCAGCTTTAATCCTATTGTTGATATTGTTGAAAAAATGTTTTCATTTGGAGTATAAGGACAGCACCTTCTTGGAGAAAATGTCAAAATTTATTCTCAAAAATAACATCAAGATATTAAGATATTGTCAGCTATATTCCACCAACCAGTAACAGCATTATATGGTGTTATTGATTGATTTATCCGTTACTTTGTGATAGTTAATTTTTTAAGTCGAATAAATCAAAAACTTTATACTAGTTTTAAAGTAATGTTTGAGAATGTAAAATCGTTTTACGAAACTATAGTCACACAAAATTTTTAAAAATAAATTGATAGATAACAAAGTATAAAATTGTTTTATTCGATTATATTGTGCACTTAATATGTTTTTTTTTCTCCAATGTTTAGTATTATTTATGTCAAGAAATTAAACGTCTTTCCACTATCCCGTTTTAAACACGAGAGTTTGAGCTATTTACAAATGATTAGATATAACTCGAGTAGTGACTTAATTAAAACATTATGTCACGCACCGACAAGAAGAGGGTAATAAAAAAACACCACTTTTTATTCCCTTATGTTATAAGTGTGGTTGCTCAAGTGCCTTTAATGTGTGTTACTACGCCAATGGAAAAATAGTTTATGTCAGAGTTCTTCGTTCATAGAAAATCCTGAGTTCTAAAATGTTAGACCTTCTACACTAGCTAGGGGATAAAATTCTGCTAACATTTTGGGTCAACTAGAAAATCCCTAACCCTTTAAATCCTCAACTCCATTTTGGAGATACATTTAGTTAATATAAGTAAAAGCTCAAAGCCCACCTTAAAAATCTTACAGAAGAAATGGAAATGGAACAAGATAGTTATAAATCCCTGATATGTGCCTAGCAACCCATAAAGGAAACTTAATTCCGGAGTAATACTACGCTTAAAAACAGGCTTTTCTATAGAAAAACATCGTTAAATCTTATCGGCACGTTCTTTTATTTTCTAAAAAATTACAAAAATTCAATTAGGGCAATTTGAGAAATGCGCTTGTTTGTAATTCCACTAACGACGCAGAAATTGAATTAAAATTAGCCAAGAAAAACGTTCTCTGGCTACATTCCAATCTTCATTATGACAATACAAAAACTGGGTCTGCAAAAGATCGTTGATAAATCTCTACTTTCAACTGTGACAGTGACCTCTGAAGCCTTAATGAAAACTTGAATTTTTTAATTTTAATTTAGATATAACTTTCCAGTGTTTAAAGATGTTATATCATTTGTACTACGTGAAAAAAAATCATTTAATGAAAGATCTTTTTAAAATCAATTTGGTATACATATTTCGTCTTTCGGCGATTTCTAATTCAGAAAAAATTGATTTTCTTTATATTCTCTGAATTAGTTGCGTTATTCGATTGTAAGAAGAAGCCAGACAATTGTGAACTAATGTGTTCTAATAGTTCTAATGAAACCGATTTAACATCGAAGAAAACTCTAAGAAATTCTGTCTGTATCTTTAGAATGCCAAAAATGTCATAGTACATAAAATATTTGTTTCCTAGATGTGAATTGTTTTCTTGTGAGTTGTGTCAATAACTGGTTTATGAACAGTATTGGCTTTTGGCAATACTTTTATACAAAAATATCGTAAACCATGTACGAAGCAGTATTAGGAACGTACGGAGATAATTAAAGAAAAAACTATGGGGCAATATTAAAAATTTTTTCATATTGAACAAATTAATAGTAACAAATATTTTCAATCAACATAAAGATTATCATAAATACACATACGTTAACTGAAAGTAGAGCTGAAAAATCCATAATCGATTAGGTAATTGAAGGATAATAGAAAAGATGTTACAGATGTAAGATTTATGAGAGGTTCGAAATATTATACAATTAGAAAAGAGAAACCAAAATCAAACCACGCAAGTTAGGAAAATGAAACATAAAATTATACACGTTAACGCACAAGGCAGTATATAAAATTTTTAAACAATTTACTGAAAAAGAAATGAAGAAATTGCACTTTTCATCGCCACATGGTAACTACAAATTAAAATACAGAAATAAAAATGTAAACAATAGATCTAGAACAGAATAATGGAAACTATGAAAATTGTATAAATAAAAGAAAACACATGAAAATATATATGGAGTACAAAGAAAAAAGAATCTTGTGATGTGAAGATGCAGGCAGATAGTAAAGCTACAAGTTTCTTTTACCGATAGTAAAAGAAATTTGAAAGAAAAAAAAAACATATAGATAAACAAACGGAAATCATAGAGAAGTGGAGACAGTACTTTGAGGAAATGTTAAATGTGGAAAATGCCAGCGACGAAATGAAAAATGGCGAGAATGACGAGAAAGATGAAGATCAAGAGGAAAATGACAAAATTTGAAGAAGTTAAAGAAGCAGCACAAAGGCTCACTTTTTTTAAGAAAAAGAAAGTTATCATCATAATCGTAATATAAGTAGTTTTTGTCGACTAAAGAGTAATTAGTAACTATTCAGCTATGAAATAAACTTGTCAACATTTAAATCGTTCATAAACTCTCTTAATTAGTGACTAAAAAGTAAAAAATTAAAATATTCGAATCGTCCCCATTTTCGAGGTGAATGGGATCGTAAATAATATGTTATTAAATTTATACATTCTCAACATAAAAGTTTTAGGATCATTAACAAATTATAAATAATGAATAATGAGAACAATTTTAATTATTATATATGCCACACACACACACACACACACACACACACACACATATATATATATATATATATATATATATATATATATATATATATATATATATATATATATATATATATACCCACAAGGTAGCGTAACGGAACCGTAGAGGGAAATATTACAGAAATCTTTCACCCTCTCTTCATGTGGCCAAAATGGCCAGTTAACCTGGCCTAGCCCCGCTCGTCTCTCCCAACTGCTTTCCTTGCGTTCGTCTGGAGCTCGGCTGATGAAAGCTGAAAGGCTAGAAATCAGTCCCGAGAGACACGTGACGCCGTATGGTGGACAGTTGGGTGAAGGTGACGGGTGGCACCACGTGAAGAAAGGGTGAAAGATTTCTGTAATATATATACGTATATATATATATATATATATATATATATATATATATATATATATATATATATATATATATATATATATATATATATATATAGGGAGGGCAAAAGGACCCTCTCATATCAGCACATTTTTCATGGTACCATTCTTCGCATACATGGCACTGAATCCAATCCTCTGATGGAGGATGAATAAATATTTCGGAACAGTAAATACAGTGCCACTTTATCTGTTTTCCAGATAAACTTTTAATTTATATCCTAGGCGTTTCTTTATTCTTCTTCTTCTTAATATTTTCTTTGCCATCAGTTTTTCCTTTATTTTCCGGAGCATTTTTATCTGCCTTAAGTTTCTTTTTCGAGAAGATTAATCTTACTCTGACGTGAGGTTAAATGTAAGACCGCTTTTGAAGTTTTACGAATTCTCTTAGAGGTGGTTGGTATCCTAAAAGGTGATGGAATAATTTCTTTAATTATTCCTGCAGTGTTAGGTGATTGGGCTGTATCAGAGTGTTGTGAACTTGTGGATGTCAATGGCACCGTATCATTAACCGGTTGTATATTTGAGGATCGGACTTGTTCCTGTATTTGTGACTGTACTTGTTCTGTATTTAAGGATTGGACTTTTGGTTGTTGCTTTTGGTTACTTGTAGACTGAACTTGGGGCTCCGCAATAGTCAACTCTTGATCATCGATAAACTTGTAGTCCCGTATTACATTGACGTTTAATGGAATTCTTTTCAGTCTTTTCAAAGGCTTTTACAGCATTCCCAACAGTAGCAGCGTGGTTCCAAGCATGTTTAAAAATTCCTCCGAAAGCGACTTTTCTGATTTCTTGATTTGGATGTGAATGTTGCGATGATGTAGCTTGTTGATGATAATATGTTTTGTGCGGTTTGAAGAACGATACATCAAGCGGTTGTAGAGCATGTAGCGTGTCTGGCTGAGGAAGAAGAACAAGCTCAATTTCTAAAAAATCACATAGGTCTACTACTGAGTAGTTTTTGAGAGACGCGTGTCCATCCAAAATTAAAATAACTTTTCCTTGGGTGCGATAGCGATTAAAGTGTTGCAACCACAACTAAAAAGTTTCTTCAGTTACCCACCCCTATTCTGTCATAACAAATTCAGTACCAGGTGGCATACCTATAAGAAAATCGTCTCGTTTACGCATATCTTTAAACAGAACAAATGGAAGTATGTACTGCCCTGTTACATTCATACATGCTAAGACGGTTACATTTTCACCTCGTTCTATATTCGTCATGAAATTTTGAATGAAGTGAATTGAAAGAAAATAATATACACACCAATTATACTCTAAAAAGTACATGGATAACATATTACAATAAATAATAATGGTTGACAGTTCCATGTTCAATGTCTAAACGTGTAATATACATTAAATAAGGGTGAATCATTCAAGTCTACCTTGTCATTTAGTAGAATACCTAAATATTTTCTTTTGTTAATTTCTAAGCTCTGTAAGAGATTTAGTTATTTAGATTTATTTACATTATGTAGAATTTTAAATTGTTCGTTAAAAGTGTAATTTTCTGAAATTAAATGCTTAGCATGATGGGAATGAAGAAACACAATAATTCCCATAAATTAACAATCTTTTAAGCCTTAAATTTAATAAGTATATTTTGTTCATTCCAATATTATGATTTATATGTTTTATTTTTCTGAATTTTGCTAAATAAATGAAGTCTGTAAAAACTACCTAAATGAGAAAAATTTCAAAAACTTTAAATTAGTTTTCTAACGAAAAAGTCCATAAGCAAATTCAAACATTTCAAGTTAGCTTCAGTGAAAATAAATTATGGCGAGGAAAATAAAGGAATCCGGTAAAATAAAACAGGTTCTTCGTTTTTAATTAGTGTCGATGTGTTTGATTTCTTACTATAGGACTTTGGCAGCTATATTTTTGGCAGCATTGCATTACATTTTTTTTTTTTTTGGTAGCTGTGTTTCAAAAGTTTAAATTAGTTTGGCGAGAAAAATAACGAGGAAATATAAAATCAAATTCAAACTTCTTTTATCCAGACTTCTTTTTCAGTTTATGGTTAGAAAAACGAAACAATAGTTTCATATAAAATTTCCTGGAAAATGTTTCATTTGACTGCATTTCTAAGCTACTCAAAACATCAATTCTTCTATTGGAACCTTTGGTGTGAAATAGTAAACTTGAAGAGATTTACCACTAAACACCAAATCACTTTTTTGAACTGCTCGTCGCACGTCTCGCTAACCATGTTTGCATCATCAGGAGATGATTTAATTTAATTCTAAAAGCAAACTATGTACTATTTATATGAAAAACCGTACCAAACGAAGCGTGTAAAAATCATGAACCGTGAAGTTTACTAAGCCTTAGATTAATAATTGAAAATGTTGACTGGACGGGAGAGGCCCTTTATCTTGGTTCAGGATTTTCTTACATTTTTCTATTTGAATGCTTTCATATGCATCCAAAGCCCTATTATTATTATCACTTTCAATTAGTCTTAAATTACTAATATCTATAGTGTGGTCGTGTTCGATTGCATGTTGGGCAATACACGATTTTTCATTTCTCCCATATCTAATGTGGGCAATATGTTTTTTATATCTTGTCAATATGGATCTTTTTGTTTGCCCAATATACCCTGATCACAGTCTTGACAACTAATTTCGTAAATCCCCGACTTTTCATGTTGTTCTACTTTATCCTTTGGATTATCTAGAACTTCTCTTAATTTATTATATGGTTTGTACACAACCTTAATATCCACTTTTTTCAAAATTTTGTCTAGCCCTCTTGTTAATTGGGCATCAAATGGTATTACCATGAATTTCTTTGTTTTCTGATTCTTTTGAAAAGTCGAAGATTCTTTCAATAATTTTCTGAACTTATGTTTTCTAATTAATTTATCTACAATGTTCTTATTATAACCATTCACTTCAGATATCTCCCTAATTAATTTTAATTCTCTGTTATAATTATCTTTATTTAAAGGAAAATTAATTAATCTATTTACCATAAAATTTAAACTGGCCATCTTATTTTGGAAGCTATGATTTGAATCGTTAGGAATGTATCTCGAAAAATAAATATCAAAATCTAACTTATTTTTATTGTTTCTACTGACGAAAACATCCAGGAATTCATGCGTGAATATTATATTTTGGGATTTACTATTTAAGTTCTTAATAAAATCATCTAAATTTTTATTTTTCGAATCGAAAATGGCAAAAATGTCATTCACATATCTTAAACCGAATTCATCTCCGGAAAGTAACCGAATTCATCTTTTGCCTCGGTTTCAAATTTACTCATAATGGGTGTTTAGTGATAAATCTCTTCAAGTGTACTCAAAACATATTGATCATTGGTGTTCTGTATGGCTTGTAATCTTATATTACAACAATCGGCAAAAAAATGTATTAAAGACTCGGTCTAGACTAGATTAGAACCGTAATTTTCTGATTTTCGCTTGTGTTGTTACTTTACAAAACTGAAGTCCAAGATAATATTGAACGTTTAACCTTTAGCTTTAATGGAAATTAGTTAATATTATAGTTAGAAAATGAAAATTTCTTATGCAAATAAGAATATAAGAAAGTACACATATAAAGTGATTTCTTAGCTTTTAGTTGGTACAAAAATCCGCAGGAATAACACAAAAGCAAGGAAAAACTATTTAAAAAGATGTGGCAAAAGTTTTTTTTTCAATTCCTCTAGAACAAATATAAACTTCTTCATGCCTTAAATAAACAACATTTCGGGCAAAAAAAGAAGTAGTCACGTTTAGAGCTTTTCGATTTTTAAACTGGCAACTTTCTCAGAGTCAGTGAAAGTTTTTCGGGTCGTCTTTCCCTTTGATCGATTTCTACAATAAAAAAATAATCCGACAGTGGAAAGTTATTTTTCTATCTTTTGTTGAGTCGAGCGTCAGAAGTAACCTTAACAATTATTTTTCATATTTCATTTAATTTCAACAAATATTTCATATTCTACTAAAGATTCAAATTTTATATTTTGCTGCAGTTTTGTAATTATACTGAGCAATATATAAGAGCTACTTCCAGTATACAATATTGAACCAAACTGAAAATATACTTACTATATAGCATAATTCAAACGCAAAAATTGATACACTGTTTACTTATCTAAGTATTTTCAGTGCTCAATAGGTCGATCGTATGACAGAGGTTGAAACGAATGCCTACGGGACATCTTATATGAATATTTGGGCATCACAAGGCTCCCAGCACGATGGGTGCCACGTTTGCTACTATGATCCAAAAACGGAATCGAGTGACCACTTCAAAGCTGTGCTTTGACAAGTACAAGTGCTATTTGGAGGTGTTTATGTGACAATTCATGGCTACATTCATCACTACACATCAGAAATAGATACCCGAGGAAGGAGACGACATTTCCATCGGCACGAAAGATCATGACCACTATTTTCCGGGATATACAAAACATTATCTTAATCAACTACTTGAAAAAAGGAAAGCATAGAAGATCACAGAAAAGTAGTATGCTTCATTAATGGTCACAATGCGTGCACAAAATGGTACCGAAAGTTTCGGACGGGTAATTTCGATGTTTCCATCAACATCGTTCGGGAGCACCAAACAACTTATCAATACTTTGGGCTGGGGAGGTCTCCCTCATGCGGCCTATTCTCCAGATATAGCCTCATCAAACTTCCACCTCTTTCGTTCTCTGCAACACGATCTTGTTCATAAGTACTTCTGCACAATCAACATGACTGACATGTTGGTTTTGTATAAATGAATAATAATTTTATGTAAAAAAGGGTCAACATTTGTTTGTAGGCCTAATATATATACAATATTTACATTAGTCTATTATAATCTTTTTGTATGATATTTTGTATGTGGTTTTTGCTTTTTCTTGATTGTGTGTTCTTGATTTTTCAGTTTTTTTTTCCATCAGTCGGAATAACCCATCTCCTTGGCGTACTTCGGTTTTAATCAGGAAGGGTTCGAAAATTTCTCCCATAAATTTCACTTTAGAGGTTGTGTCGGTCAGTGTCTGCTCTATCAATCGTAGTGTTTTGAGGTCGAACCCCTGTTCTTGTAGGATGTTGAACATAGATTTTCGGTCGATGCCTTCTGCAGATGCTTACAGATGATTGGAACGTTCTTGATGGCTTTGTATATAATATATATATATATATATATATATATATTATAAAATATTCGGTCAGACTCTTGAGTAAGACAAAGAAGGCTCAATCAAAAGGATTCAAGAATTCAAAAAGAACCTGAATAAAATATCAGAGTTGATAAAAACCGCTCTAATTTGGCCAAATACAAATGTACCCGTTATTGCAACAGCGAAATTGACGCATTTCCAATTAACGCATCTACCTTATTCTCTGGACCTGGACTCTACCGACTTATTTCCCTTTCCAAACTTGATGAAATCCATCAAAAAATTGATGGAAATAAATTCACATGAAACAAACAGATTTCGAGAAGTCATATTTTTTTGGTAGATATAACAAATGTGGAAAAATCATCGTGCGATAGGCATCGAGTTACAAAAAAAACCCAGTTTGAAAAAAAGTAAATCGTAGTGAAAAGTAAATTGGCTTTGGATAACACAACATTTTATGTAAAAACTATCTGACTTTTCATTTTACCCTAGTATCTTAATGTTTTAACAGTAACTCTCGTAACAAAAGATTATTTTCTAATTTAATTCGGCCTATTGATATTTTTTGAGAAATACCAATCTCCAAGCAAAAAGAATAAATGAAATTTATTACATCATAATTCTGCACGAAAAAAATCTTATTGATTGTTATTTTTCTATTTCATTGCCCAATTTGTTCTGAAAAATATCTCTATATTACCAATATATACTCTAATTATTTTGTTTTCATCGGTTCAACAAACCATCAATCATTGTTTTTAAAGGAGATTGTTTTTCGATAAAGGAATAAAAGCAGAACAAAAAAGGGGACTTCTTCATCTTGAATAATAACTACCGTCCCCGGAAACGACAAAGATATATTTATATCTATCTGGATGTTATAACAAAAAAGGCCGCAAAGGATAAATTTATAGAGGAGATAACTGAAAACAGAATCTGATCCTGGACGTTTTATGTTTTATTTCTTTTGCAGAGATGCAATTCTACTTAAGGAGATCCATATATTCATTAATCTCTCTATTTCCCGCCCTTGAAATTGTGTTAGATCGAGTTGGGAATACGTAAGAACTCAACGTTTATCGGTTTCATCGAGATACTTCACTCTTTATTATTTTCTTAATTAAACTTCCACTGCTGTAGCTGTGGTGTTAAGGAACTATACCGATAATATGGCGGATACTATGTTCTGTCGAAAGTGACTTCGGGGAGAGGTTGCCGGAGATCGACAGTTAAAAGTGTGAAATTCGACAAGGAATTGTTCTGCAATTACGTTGTTAACCCGGCTGGGTAAGCCATGATGCCTACTGAGAGGTTTTCTATGTTGGCCGCTCGCCAACCGATATGTTTCTCGAGAGACTAGAAGGTTGACTGAGTAACTTGTAAACTGCAATCTAATCATAAATTATATTGATAACCAGGTATTTGTGACATACATTTGGATGTTTAGGGTGTAATTTGACATGCTGAAAACAAATCTAATAAAATATATTTCGTGACGTATTCGAGAGATTTTGAAATTGTTTTGTCTAATCATTTTGCTGTATTACAAGACCCGGAGGAGATTGAAATTACAGATCAATATGAAGAAATCGCCAACAATGCGCTTAAACCGGCGGCTTCAATAGCACCAGAAGATAAATGTTTTAAAGAGTCAAAAATTTTCAATGAGACCATTAATTTAATGAAAAAACGCCGGACAATGAAGAATGCAGACAGTCCTTTTGGCAGGGTCGAGTACGTTGAGTTTTGCAAAACTATAAGAAAACGTATTCGAGAGGAAACGCGCCAATTTAACAAGCAGCTTGTGCAAAAGACTCTAGAAAAATCAGGGGAATTAAGAAAGGTAAGCAGAAGCTAAAAAGGAAAAGGACATAAATGTTTTCCTTAATACGTGAGTATGATACAATATGCAGGGTATGGACGGAAATATTAGAGGTTGTCCGAAGATTTTATTCAAAGTTATATGAGGATCAGAATCAAGCACGAACAGGAATGCCCACTGAAGAACAAGTGCCGGATATTCTGGTGGAAGATGTGACAAAGGCTATAGACCCGATGAAAACTGTGGAGATGTTAAAAGCTGTTGGTCGGACTTTATATAAAACACTAGCAAAATTATACTCAAAATGTCTCAAACAACAAGAAGTACCCAGCTTATGGAAACATGCAAAAGTGATTCTTTTACATAAGAAAGGAGCCCGGGAAGATTTAAATAACTACCGTCCAATAAGCCTCCTATCAGCGGTGTACAAAGTTTTCACCAAGATAATATCCAAAAGAATACTAAGCAAACTTAATGACGCATAACCCAAGGGAGCGAGCAGGAGTGGATTCAGTAAAATGATCACATCCAGGTCCTAGAGCAAGTCATAGAAAGACACAACGAATACACAATGCCACTGTTCTTGGCTTTTATCGATTATGAAAAAGCATTTGATTCAATCTCAAAGCGGGCTATAATGGATGCAATACTTAATCAAGGTGTAGAGAAAGCCTATGTAATCTACTAGGATCGATATATGATGAAGCTACAGCGACAGTTCACCTTGACGATCTTGAGGTTGGAATAAATGTAGAGCGGGGCGTACGGCAGGGTCACGCAATATCGCCTATTATTTTCTCAGCCTGCTTGGAAGAAGTGTTCCGTAATTTGGATTGGGAACAGGATGGAATAAGTATTAACGCTGCATACTTAAATCATCTTAGATTTGCAGATGATATCGTTCTTCTTTCACAAGACCCAGAGGAGCTGCAAAGATACTTACAAGAGCTTCAAAGGGCTGGGGAACCATTTGGCTTGAAAATAAACCAGAAGAAGACTCAGGTCATGTTCAATAAATTTGCTAAAGACAAAAGGATTTCTATTGTAGGAACGGATTTGGAAGTTGTGGGTCACTATATATATATATATATCTCGGGCAGAGGGTTTTAAGGGAAGGGGACGCCGTCTGGGCGTGGCGATGGGATGAAAGATGGACTAGGGCGGTCATGGACTGGATACCTCTTGATCGAAAACATCCACGGAGAAGACCGAAAACACGATGGACTGATGATATTATTAAGTATATAGGACCCGAATGGCAGAGGACAGGTCAGGACCGCCAGAGTTGGAAGCATGCTGAAGAGGCCTTCATCCTGCAGTGGATTGATACGGGTTAGTGATGATGATGGTGATGATAATAGAACAACTATTTTATTCAAACTTTAAGCATATAAAAGAACAACATTTGAACAATATTTTTTAAAATTTACATCCAAAAATGTTAAAAATTCAGCCGAACTGTTTTTCCGAGAGCCCTCAGAAAAAAGTATCCTGACGATGGTCAGGATCCTAAGATAGTTTTATTCGAAATAAAAAAAAATAAAATTCTGTTAGAGGGTGAGTATAGCTCGTGACTAAACGAACGATTTAAAAGAAAAATAAATTCGAATTTTTGGCAGAGTTGTATGCAAAACAGTACGATTTTTGGTAAAATCTAGACCATGTATTGTCTTGTAAAATAAGTTGTGATCAAAGAAAAAATATTCTTCGTTTAAACACTAACCACTTTTATTTAAAAAGTATTCAAAGTTTCAAGAAGATCGGTGCATTAGTTTTTGAGAAATCCTATCCACCGACTTCAAAAATACAGTTCTGAAAAAAAGACGATTAAAGTTTTAAGTAGAAATAAAATAGATATTTTTTTTAACTTACTTGGAATCTTCGGTTCCAACCTCATAAAGCAAAAAGCCTGCTGCAGCTGCAATGTTGAGAGCTTCCTTTTGCCCGTGTTTGAGATGAATTTTTGTCTCTCGATCTTAGACTCGGCTCTTTTCTCGGCTATGAATCTCGGTGTGCATCTTCTTTCCGCGCATACTCGTGGCTACTTCAGGCAAGTTTGATATCCATACCGTGCAAAAAACAGTTAATAAAGCTGAGATTCATTCGTTAAAAATACAGGCAGCGATTAATTCAACAGTTTTTGAACCAGCAGTAAGTATTTTTGGAGATTTTTTTTAAATGGGTTGTTTGGATCAGCTCATTATTATTTTGGGTGAAGTCACAAGCACATTACTCCAAGAGCATATCCCTAGTAAGTTCTTAATAAATAGACTTGATAGCTGATTAAACCTCACTCGGCAATGGAGCGTAATCGTGCTTGAATGATGACAGAACATTTGCAGCTGAAGCACACGGCCAAGCGCACCATAAGTCAACGCCGCTCAGGCACCTTTCGTGCTTTGGATTTTGATTCGTTAAGCCATAATGGAAGTAAGTTACCCATATAACGTCCTTCATTTTTTGCACTAAATCGTAATTCCTGCTTGTAGCCAGTCCGTAATAAACTGTTAATTTATCGATAAGATTACCTGTAAGCTAATTTTTTCTAGTCAATTTTTTTCTTTTTTTTTAAACAAAACTTTCAAATGTTTTTAAAAAAGCGACCCCAAGAGATTAGAGAGAGAGAAACAATAGCTAAGCAGGTGCCTCGTTATACTTGTGACCTTACCGGCCGATCGAGCCGAATGGGAGGAGTTTCAAAAGGTTCTGTCTCCTAGAGTTTTACGCCGATTGACTTAAAACTTTGGGAAAATATTCTCGATATGCTGTACTATTAGATAATAAATTTTAAAAAATTGATTTTTTGAAAGTCCTACCAGAAGCCGATCGTGAGTGATCACCAGAGAATATTTCTCAGAAGGTGTCCGGAATTCCTCAGCATTGAACGGTCTGATTGAGGAGAGATTCTTTGTTGGAATTTACACTCTTACCTGTTGAAATGTAGTACGTAAGCTTGCTCTTTCGTTGGAACCATCCAAGTACCACCTATCCAAGTGCTAATCGTACCAAGCGATGTTGCATTTAGACTAACGAGTCGCCGGATTACATGGAAAAGCCAACCAGCTAAACCCCTATAATCTTAAATGTCAATAATAATTTCATATAATTTCTCTTGATAAGTTAGAAATTATAGCGCCTTTTATAATTGAAACACTTTTATCTGCGATTTTTTAAAATGTCTAAATTTATTGAGCAAAGAATTTACAGTAAATTTAGTCTACAAATCGGAATATCTTGTGCTAATGCATTAAGAATGTTAAATAAGTGTTACGGTAATGAAAACATATTTAAAAGTGCTATAAGTCATGGTAAAGATGTAATTGAAGATGAACGTCATTCAGGAAAACCTTCCACGTCAACCAATAAAGAAAACATGACAGAAAAATCAAATATTTTATACTGAGTACTGGCTGGGTAAGCATCAGGGACAAAAGAAACTAAAACTCAAACAAACGCCATTCCACAAGCACCATTTTTACCAAATATGACACCGTGTGACTTTTTCGCGATGCCTTGATTAAAGATTAATTGTTGCTTTGTGTTTCATTTAAAAGTTACCTTACTTTTTAATGAGAGCCATGCACTTAATTTCGTACATTCGAATCTTCCATGTTATAATAATGCAAATGAAATTGTCTTTGTTATACACAAAAAATGATTCGCAAAAAAACAAAAAAGTTTTAATTGTGCTTAGTGATTAGTATTGAAAGCAAACTGCGTTTAATCTCTTCGCTTTTGATGGAAATCGAAAAAAAGAGAGGAAACTTCTGAAGTCATTAAAAAGCGCAAAAAGGCGAGTTGCTTTTAATTTCGAAACGCCCCAAAAACTAAAACAGGAATCCACGAAAGTACAAATCGAATTATCCCCCTTTAATCAGGGAGGATCTCGGATTGAGTGACGGAGAACGGGACGAAGATGGCAATGGAGTGGGAGCGAAGTAAGAAAGAAAAAACGCCATTAAGAAAACTTCAAAATAAATCGGGAAAAATCTGCTTCCTTAAAAAGGGAAAAATTTTAATCCGCAAGATAAATTAAAGGGGGCTCAGAAAAAGATTTTCTAGACCGATGCAAGACATAGTTAGGGAAGAGATATTTATTATATGGGATTTATGCTGGAAAGCAGATGCTTTTGATACACAGAGTGAATCTTTTCATCAGATTTTACGACCTACTTTTTTAATGGTTTTGGATTTAAAATAAAAATTATCAAGTCTACAATAAAATTACCCGATAATACATAGATTTACTCTTAGAAAATATTTCTATAAATTTTGTATAAATCTAAACTGAGATGCTTTTTTGTGCACAGTTGATTTTGGTTTGAGTTGATAATAGAGTAGATTATGGTTTTTTAAAGCTACTTTCAAAAGAATATTTAGTTTAATTAAGTAGCCGAATTTATTTATATTGCACAATGTTTTTTAACGTTAACTATACATTTGTCTTAAGATGATCAAAATGTCAAAAGATTATAAAGACTTTTAAAGATAACTCGGAATTACTATTAAGTGTAGAAGTTCAAAGAATAGGTGGGAGTAAGTGAAAATGCAGCTACAATTCATTAAATTATGGCTCTAGTATTCTGGGATTCTCGTGATTGTTACATTACTCCATTAAAGCAAACATTTAAGCAACAGACTATTTAACCAATTCCATTCGGGTTAAATGTCCACATCAGGTAAAAAATGCCCAAAAGAAAGTGCTTTTTCACCTGTGCTACATTCACCTGTATCTAGGGCTTTCTTAAGGGGAAATAGCTAATAGCTTCCGATAGCAGATCTGACATTTCGACCACAGAGCCCAAACATGCTATACATGATGAGTAGAATCCTAAAAAAAATATCCTCTACCCCTTCAGGCTCTAGAGACTTGAGAGCTTGAGTGCAAGAAGATTGAGATATTTTACCTCAAGAAGAAATGGATTATCTCAACCAATCATTTCAAACTTAGAGTTATTATAACATCTTTATTATAGAAAATATATTCTCCCTAAATTAAGGATATTTATTAAAATTTAAATATTCTGTCACCATTCCCATATGCGCCTTGAATTTTTTTTAGACATATTTCATTTCTTGTTTCTAACTATTTGTAAAAAAGACACATTTACCTAGTTAAAAAAAAATAATGCCGATTTCTGTTTAATATGTTAAAATAGTTGAGAGTGTAAACGCTGTTATTTCTGAACTAGTCTGCTGTTTTGTTTTTGCTTTTCAGAACGATAGTGGTATGTTGTCTTCTTATAAGTTTAGTAGCAAGAAAATATAGAATCAAGTCGTTTTCTTCTTTCATTGTAAATTGCATGCTTTTATGGAACAAGTTAAACATATAAATCGTGTTTTGGGTTTGGTCTGTGAGAACTGCACAATTTACTCCCTAATTAAGCCCGCAGTAGATTCAATATTGCTCATTGGACAGAGTTCTTCACAAATTTTCTATCACCCTTTCCTTTATAGGCAAGTACGAATATATATATATATATATATATATATATATATATATATATATATATATATATATATATATATATATATATATATATATATAGATTATTATTAGATGCGTATGGACCCGGTTGATCCTCCACAGCTCTCTCATCCTTTCTTGGTCGATTCTCTTTCTCTCCTCCGTCCACTTTGTCCCCGATCTCCTCGCAACTTTGCTCTCTGATGCAACGTTCCACATATGTATTTTGTTTCTGTACGTTCTTTTATCCTCAATCTCTGTCGGGCCCATTTGTGCCTTTTCAAAATCAGCTCTGACTTGTGCGATCCATGGTACTGTTGACTTGACTCCTTGTATGTATGTAAGAATTCTGTTGGTGAGTCTTGTCGGTGGGAGTGTACTGATATGTCCTGAACTTCAACCTTCTTTTTCTAATGTCCGCCGCTTCGTTGGACATTCTCTCTGTGGTCTTTCTAGAATGTAGTCTCTAGTCGTAGTAGGGAGTGTAGGAGTCTAGAATTTTCCTCATAATTTTGCGTTCTTCCTTCAGTATGTTTTATATGCCGCTTTTTGTGTGGAGTGTCTCGCTTGCGTATAGTACCTCTAGTTTGATTACTGTGTTGTAGTGTCTTATTTTTGCGTATGTGGATAAGTATTTCTTATTGTAGATGTTGTGTGGCTGGGATGAAGAGGGCATACGTTATGCCCTCTTCATCTTCTGTAATAGAGTTTTCTGTGCTAGCTTCTCTCCCCCTGTGGGTTCGAGGATCTCGCCCAGGTATTTGAAGTGAGTGACCCTATTTATTTTGCCATGTTCGGTGTTGAAATTTTGGACATCTAATTTTGAGCAGAAGAATTCGGTTTTTTTTTAAAGGAGATATGTAGGTCGACTTTCTCTGCACATTCTTTGAAGATTTCTATCTCTTTGGTTAGCCCTTTTTCATTGTCTGCGAGTATGGCTAGGTGTTCTGCGAAGGCTAGGCATGATATTTCTATGTTGTTTTTGGGTCGTCCGAGTTGTATTGGTTTCCAGCGTCCTTGGTTTTTTCAGTTTTTTCCCATTCGCTTATGACTTTGTCCAGGTCTAGGTTGAAGAGGAGTGGGAATAACCAATCTCTTTGGAGTACTCCGGTTTTAATTAGTGAATCATAAATTTCATTTTTGAGGTTGTGTCGGTCAGTCTCTGCTTGATCAATCGTAGTGTTTTGGGGTCGAGTCCTTGTTCTTCTAGGATGTTGAACAGAGATTTTCGGTCTATGCGGTTGTAGGAAGTCCACGAACGTGCAGATGATTGGGGCGTTTCTGATAGTTTTATATTTTAGTATTGTTTTTAAGTTAAATATTTGTCAGTACATGAGCGACCAGGGCGAAAGCCTGCCTGGAACTGGCCAATTTTGTGTTCTAATTGTTCTTGTGTTCTCTGGAGAAAGCATGCTGAGAGGATTTTGTAAGTGACTTAGTTTACTTAGAAATAGTTTCGCGATGATACCATCCGCGAAATAGTTCCGCGATGATACCATCTTTGCCGAATGTCCTGTTATTATTTAGTTTGCATATGTGCTTGTGGATTTCTTCCTGTGTTGGTGGTGGTGATTCTGAGTAGGTATAGAGGCAATTTTTCTTGGAGAATCTTGTGTAGCATTCGGGGCAATTGAGGAGATCAGAGAAACAATGTGCCATCTTCTGACAATTCTCCTGATTGGTCAGCGCTAATCTCCCACTACGCTTTCTGAAGTAAATATATATATAGTATATAGTAAATATATATATATATATATATATATATATATATATATATATATATATATATATATATATATATATATATATATTTGTTATAACTGCGGAAATTCTCCTCTATAGAGTCTAGTTGTTCCTTCATGTACTTCCTCTTACTTTGCCTGATAACCTTTGTGGTCTGTTTTCTGGTCACGTCAAAAAACTGTTGAGTTTCTGGGGATTTTTTAGTGTTGTATCCCTGTAATGCTCGTTTGCGTCGCTGCAATGCACTTTCGCATTCTGAGCCCCACTAAGGGTGTTTGGGTTTTTTGCAATGGGATCAGTTCCTGTGCTTTTTGTGTATTTTTTTTATGGAATTTTTCCCATGTATCTACCTGTTCCTTTTCCCATTTTTCTCTTATGTTGGATTCATTGATCTATTTCTTGTGAAATTTCTGCAGATGTGTTTTCTTGTGGTGAATTCTCCTTGGGATGAACTTGACTTTGATTCGTGTTAAGTAGTAGTCTGAGTTAATGTTCGCGCCCCTGCGGACTTGGACATCTTGGATCTCTCTTTGTTGTGGGTATGAGATCGCAACGTGGTCTATCTGGAATTCTCCAATCTGTTGTATAGGCGATCTGCATGTCTTCTGTTTTCATGGAGATTTTCTTAGGAATGTTGACATGATCTTCAGGTTACTCTGTTGGCATAGTTCGATGAGTCTTGTACCGTTCTTGATGGTAAATTTGTGACCGGGCAATTTGCCTACGGTTTTCTGGTGGACTTTTTCTCTACCGATTTGTGTGTTAAAGTAGAGCATTAAAATATTGACGTTATCCTTTTGGACGTTTGCTTTACGTTCTCTAGTGTTGCCCAGAATTTCTCTGTAGACTTAAGGTTTTTTTTGTTGTCCCCGTCTGTGGGGCATGTACGTTGACCAGGTGTATTTTTTTATTGGCGCACTGTATGCGCATTGTCATTAGTCTATTGTTTATGAGGGTGATTTTCTTAATTGAGTTAACTATCCCTTTGTGTACCACAAAGGCCATGCCCAGAAGCGCAGCGCTCTTGACCACTAGTTTGTCTGTCCTGCTTTTGAATATGCGATAGTTCCCGTGGTCCAACGTGACCTCATCCGTAATGCGTGTTTCTTGTAGGGCAAGCACAAGTATCTCCTGTTGCTGAAGGTGCCAATATATGTAGGTATTTTCGTGTGGAAATTTACAGGAAAGCTCCGACTTTTTTTGAGATCATGAAAGTCCAGGTTCCCCAGAAACCGAGCACCCCGGTTGCCGTCTGTCGACGGGTAGATTAGTTACCATCTGGGGTATCATTATTATTATTTGCACGAGTCTTGGTTGCTTATAAGCTTATAGGTTGTTAGTTCCTGGAGCATGGTGTACAGCCCTCTGGGTGAACAGATGCCGACCAAGTTGTCAGTGGTTGCCACTGCAGAGGCAACCTGGGTTTTTTTTCTCGGCCAGAGCCCTGTTAGCCGTCTGTTCCCAAAATAAACGTTCAGGTTTAGCCTTTGTCTGCTTCCTGCGACGTGGGCGAAGGGTTGGAGCTTTAGGAATATATATTATACAGTATATATTATATATATATATATATATATATATATATATATATATATATATATATATATATATATATATGTATATATATATATATATATATATATATATATATATATATATATATATATATATATATATATATATATATATACATGGTGGCCCATAACTTATCCGCCATAGAGCAATTGCTGAAAATAAGAGGATTTAGTCAATAAATGTGTTGGAAAATATTAGTCATTAAAAAGATACAGGATGTTGAAAGTAAAACTAAATTTTTAAAAAAATTGAGTTAATTTAAAAATGGTTGAAGATATCAAATTTATAATCGGGATATTTGGGTTTTCATTGGCGACAAATCCGAATTTGGTAGCTTGAGCCTATTTCTTAGAGGGCGCTTACTACCTACTTAGTGAATAATTAACTAGTTTATATTTTTGTACCCTATAAAGCTGGGAATATTTTGACTTCAAAATAGAGAATAATTGGTGGAATTTTACGTGGAATAATTTCCACGTAAAAAGGCACCCTTGGTCAATATCGATATTTCACGCCGTTTGCGAGATATTCGTGTTCGATTATTCCATCGCACATCTTGTTGATGGCTGAAAAATAGGCAATTCACAAAGTGTGCTTGTTGATGGCTGAAAAATAGGCAATTCACAAAGTGTGCTTTGAATACGAAGAAAAAAACATTAAGATGTTGAAAATTCAACGGACTTTATTTAAAATAAATATGTGTTGTTTAATAAGTGTCCACCGTCTCCCTCATTACACTTTCGCAGGCTCTTTGTTAAGTGGTACCTCACATTTCGGAAGATTTTCTTCATTTCGAATAACATTTGTGCCGCTTGTTGAATTTTTTGTAAAAGTTCGTCTCGCGTCTTGATTTCATCATGCTAAACTAAAAACTTCATATGACCCCCTTGCCGGCCGCGGTGGTCTGGTGGTTTAGTCGCCTGCCTGGCAATCCAAATGTGATTGTTTCTAGGCAAGAGTGTAAAATCCGACAACGAATTACCCCTTAGTCACGCCAGGTAAAAGCTGGGTAAGGCCGGATGCCTTCTGAGAAGTGTCCTACGTTGGTCACTCGCCAGTCAGTAAACTTCCTGATATACTTATGGGTAGGCACATAACCAAGGGTTGATAGCCTGAGGGGGGTGCTGGCCTGGATTTTCGGTAGCTGATACCAACAAATATGGAAATATCTGGAAGGGCACCCGAAAACTTTTGTAGGTGATAAATATAATAGTCTGTCTGTATCACCCAGTACTACCGGTGAAATGAGTGACAACCTCATGTTTCCTCTGTGCCGCGAGTGGGGACAAAGAATAAATGCTGAGGAGTCTGTGCAATCGGACAATGAAAGGGCTCTTACAATAACTTGGGTTATTAATGAGGTTGTCAAGGGTTTGGACCAAAGTTACAAATTATTGGAGATATACGAAATGGAAATGCAAAAAAATGGCACACTGGGACAACCAATTTGTTGCATAACATTTCAAGTAGTTCTAATTGGCCTTTTCACGAGCCGGTAAGCGCAAGCGCAACCGCCATGTTAAAAAAGCGACAAATCAAATGTTTTTTACTGTTTTGTGTAATAAAGGTTGGAAACGCTGTATTATCTCCTATATCAAATAGTTAATTAGAAAACATTATTTAAGGTGCTTTACCGAGTCACAGCTCAGTAGAAACACATAGTTGTGAACAATTTAGAAGATGGTTGAAATGTCATGGATGTCCGCAAAAAGGAAGTAAAAGAGAGCTGATTGAGAGGTTACATATTTGTATTCTTATTCTGTAATAAAAAATTGCAATTAAATAGAAACAGAATGATTAATTACTTTAATTGTATTTTAAGTAATTAAAATAAACGGTTTTAATTGTGTAGTAAATTCATTATGAAGAAAATAAATCCAAGTTGAACATATTTTGGAGACCACCCCTGTCGAAATATTGAACTAAATAACCCATGCACAATCTCAATCATACTAAACAATCTTTTTTTTTAACCTTTGAATACTCCAATAATCTAATTTTTCACAAGCTGGGCTTAAGAATGTGTGCAAAGCTTTTATTTGCTCGAAATGGAGACTTGTATAAAAAATACAGCGGATTGCGGATTGAATATTCAAATTTTTCCATGGCTGAATTATCTGCCATTATATTATTATTATTTCTAAGTTTATACTTCACCTGTAAGAAGAGATTTATGCTTCATTTACATTTTTATACTTTCCCATTAAACTCCTTCTTACCGTAACTACGTATTTTCGTTGTACAAATGATAATTATAATAATAATAATTACCTTATCGTTTGAATTATCTTTTTTTTTTAATTCTTGATAGTTTAGGGGATTTGGATTTTGATCAGTTGAACCACTTTCTCTAAAAAATGGAGCAAAAATGGAGAGCAAATATAAGTATCCTTAGTGACATTATCAATCGTTCGAAAATCTCTGTCACTTCGCCCACATTTTTTCAACCCAATTCACATTTTGTGCAAGTAAGATATGATGATTAATACGTACTTTGCATGATGATTTAATCATCTTTTTACGGTATCGAAGACAATAATTCGGAACGTTTATGAAATAAAATTTATTCTTTAAAAATATTTATATCCCCTATCACTCTCATATATCGCCTTTTTCGTACGGATAACGTAATTATACTGGCTTCAAATTTCCGTTTTTCTCAACGAGACCGCTTATTATTTTATTAATTATTCGCTTTTTAAAAATTAATATACTCAATGTTTAAACTTTTTACTTTTAAAATGCATATTCGCGTACTTTAACACGTTTATTTACGAAAAACGGTACAAAAAATACGGTTAACACTGACGCATGCACATGAAAAGGCCTATAGAATCATCTTCAACAAGATGTAAAATTTGTTTTTCGACTACAGAGCCTGTAGTCTCTGTATTCTCGCTATTAGCGCTATTTCTCGCTGCCATCCAATACAAAAGTTCCTGAGAAACTTGGACAAATGGAAATGGCTTTTCGGCATATCGTTGTCCGTAAATACGTCTAGCTCTTTTGGAATTTTGGTGAGCTTGCTCGTAAATAATAAGCGTATCCTGATTCTTCGCGT
The DNA here is from genome assembly GCA_031761425.1 of Cosmopolites sordidus. Lineage (NCBI taxonomy): Eukaryota > Metazoa > Arthropoda > Insecta > Coleoptera > Curculionidae > Cosmopolites > Cosmopolites sordidus. The sequence goes on along the minus strand of JARFXV010002795.1, from coordinate 1,706 downwards.
ACAGAATATCGAACTTAAATGTAAACGCGTTAAATTTAGTAAAGTATTTTCCTTTACACCCTGTAAAATGCATCTGGCATGCTTTGCAACAAGTCTACTTGCATCATCTAATTCGACTCATACTTAGCAGAGTAAGAGTGATTGTATCAAATGTAAATTAAATTTCTTTATATTTTATCATTTTATAATATCATCTTGTACACAAAAATTTCAAAATGAATGAAAAAAATATAAAAATTTATCCTACCAAACATATTTTTTATTATTTCAAGTTTCAATTATTTATTGTCCAGTATATATAATGTAGTTCTATTTCTATTCTGCCATCCTCGGTAAAAACTATTCTTAAGAATATGAATTATCTTTCTTGCTCCAGATTCTCTTTACTATTGGAATTATTATATTTTAAGGTTTTCTTAATATTTATGTTAACTACCGTTATTTTTTCTGTTTTTCGTAAGATAGATATGGAGGGCGATACTTGATGCAATTATTTATTCAAAACAAAAATTTCCCCCATAGTTGTTGTAGAAGAAAGATGGATATTCGAAATAATATTATCGAAACCGTTTTATTCATTTTTACTTTTAATTTTAAAAATAGATTAATTTATAAGGAAAATTTTGTTTGTACATTAATCTAACTCTAATCAATATCTTTCTCCGTATAAACTACGCTTTCTATCGTATTATAATCAAGTATCAAACCATTACCTAGGAAAATATTGTTTGATATATTAGCGTTCAGTTCCTGCTTCGTGTTTCAAGTTGAAACTTCGGAAACGACAGGTGATAAAAAACCATCAAGATCAGCTACGATTCCGAAAACGGGGTTGCTCCAGAATATCTGACTAGGTAGGCAATTTCCAAAGTACGCAGCATCAGCATTATAGACCGCCAACTAATGGAGACTAATTGTACTTCAGGCATCGATGATGGAGAATTGATTGATTACCATCTAACGTGCCAAAAGATTTCCCCTCTCTTTTTTTACGGAGTTTTTTTTTATCTCGAAACTTGTTATTCGGAACGTGATATTTATTTTTTCGTTCTCGAATCGATTGTTAGTTCATAAAATGGATTGCGTGTTCCACACGCCTAATTAATAAAAATTTAATTTGTTTTAGGTTGGTTAAAGGAGAATGGGTATGGTAGTTAACCATTATAGATTTATTTTGTTACCAACTGAGTCATTTCTTAAACAGGTTTTTATAATGGCAACAAAAATATGTTACCAAATCTTACTAATATATATATATATATATATATATATATATATATATATATATATATATATATATATATATATATATATATATATATATATATATATATATATCATATATATACATATATATATATATATATATATATATATTATATATATATATATATATAATATATATATACATATATATATATATTATATATTATATATATATATATATATATACTATATATAAAAATATATATATATATATATATATATATATATATATATATTTATATATATATATATATATATATATATATACATATACAAAGTTTCCTTAAACAATGTATCCAAATTGTAACCATTTCCTCGGAAAACAGGTCAGAATCTTTTTTTTTTTTGATTTATTGTCCTTTAAGATAATATTTTTATGTAAAATTTAATATTTTTGAGAGCCATTTATATATATTACATTACGTTTCAGCATAATATGA
>JARFXV010002794.1:0-41378 GCA_031761425.1 Cosmopolites sordidus | reverse complement strand
CCTCACCTGTAGTTCACGATGAATTTTTTCATTCCGGACATATCAAGGGACATTGATGATGCTCATCAGGACTCGATTTTGGAATACTTGGAGGTAAATGTAATTGCTTTCTTTGGTACAACCTCATAGCTGAATAATTGAAATTAAATGAATTGAATTGAAAAAAATTATTGAATAATGAAAATTAATTTTATTATATTTTCTCCACGTAATTTTTTTCTTGTTCGTGAAGTTGATACGAAAAGATTTATTTTTTTATCATGTTGTAGGTAATTTTGTATGCCATTAAGCTAACCAATATACTTATGGTTTTGCTATTGCACTAAAATGCTACGATTTCGTGCACCATGTTGTTTCAAGCATTATTTATTTGTCATCATCATTGCTATTTGAAGCATTTTTATTTGTCAACATCTTTCTGATGAAACTACATTGTTACCGAAACACGTCAAATATAAATATAATAAAGTGGTTAAGTCGAGTAAGTCGAGTAAGTAAAACTGGAAAAAATCTTAGAATAATTGTAATTTCAGTGTCCCTTGCTTTGAAGGAAACAAAATAAATTTAAAAGAACAAATAAATACTTTGTGTTTTATTAAAAGTCACTATACGTATTAATCATAGTCGTACACTCAGGTTTTTTGTTGTTCGACTTTATATCTGAAGATCACTAAATAAAAGTTAAATCGTTCGGAACTATGCGTTACATTTATTTGGATGATTCAACCGCGAGAAAATTAAGGTTAAATTTATGTTCTATTATATACGAGTGCGGGTGATATAAACCAAAATAAAGCTTTCCTCTCTAAGTCCGGTAAAGATTTATGTTAGTTTTTACTACTTGATGTATTTTTGTCATTTTGTTTTGTTTTTTTTTCTGTTTTGTTGTAATTTTCTGAATTTCAGATCACCTTCAAAATATAATTAAATATATTCCTCAACTTAATTGTGGTCTTTTTTGACTATCTTTGATACTTATTTATAAAAAAAGTAATACATCTTGATTTTCGAAGTAATCTTCTTCACTTGATATACAGTTTGGACCTCTCTCACGCAATCCCAGATCGAAAAACTTAGTGGTTTTGATGTGATAAAACCATTGAGGCTTTTTCGCCTTTATGTAGCGGCTATAAACCAGGTTGCAGAGATCGTAAAAGATAAAATTCAAAAGAACCAAGTCCGGAGAATTCGTCCGGGGCAATAAGGTCTCCCAGCTTAATTCAATGACCTTTTCTAGAGACTATTTGATGTATTTGGCCGTGAATAGTCCCGAAGCAAAATGACTTTTCTTCTTCCCTTGACATTATAAGGCTTTCTTTCACCCAGAGCGTTACTAACACGAATCACTTAAAGTTGATAATGGCCAGGAGTGATTGTTCGGATATATTCGAGCAACTCATAATGCACGACGCTCAGCTGCTCCTACCGTATATACAGAAACATTCTTTTGGCGTCGACATTTGATTTTTCTGTACTGGTTGACGGTTCACCAGGATTAACCCACGAGTTTTGTCCCTTTATACGCGCCCAAGCACAAATGTATTCGTACGCCGTTAAATGTATTCAATACGTTGGAAATAATTAGAATTTATTCAAATTAAATTTAAGAAATATTATTATGTAGTATGGTCCAAAAGATGATGTTAAATAGACGTCTAAAATATGAACTTAATCAAACTAAATATATATTTAAGATAACTTTAATCTAATACAAATTTTATGAATATGTAACAAATGAATTCGTAATTAATTCGAATTCTTACTTATGACCTCATTCTTTTATTCATTGTATTGAGAAGTTCTTGACGCTGTTTCTGTGTAATGGACTGACAAATCTCGAGTAGCATAGATCTCAAAAGTTCTTTTATACGAGGACGACGATTTATGCTTTTTGCTTTTACAACTGCTTTTTGATAATGCCCCAAAGATTGTCAATGGGGCTCAAATCAGAGCTATTAGAGGGTCAATCTAAAGTTTGTACATTGTTTCTGGCAAGCCATGCCTTGGTGCATGAGAGTTCTTTGCTGTATGAGAACTAGCGCCATCTTGCTGGAAAATGTAACCATTAACTGTCTGCAATTTTTGAATGGATGACAACAAATGATGTTCTAAAATTTACTAGTACTTATCGACCAATCCCTCTATGAAATAAAGATTTCCAACACCTTGGCTTGACATGTATCCCACACCATTAATCCTTGTGCGAACCTTGTGTGTTACTATTCTCTTCAGGCAATCATCATAAAATGCTTCGAACTTATTTCTTTTAACTCTACCGGTGATCACACCTTCTTCTATCTTCTAACTTAACCGGTGATCACACATCAAATTTATTCTCGTCGTTAAAGATTATTTTATTTCATTGGTCTTGGTTTCAAGTCAAACGTCCTTTAGCCCATTTTAGTCTGCGATACTTCTGAACCACTGTTAGCAACAGTTTTACTTTTGCCTGTAAGTTTAATATATGGCAGGGGCACTCTAAATCGTAAATATTATTGAAGGTTTACTTTATAAAACCCGAATCCGAATTATTTTATCCTACGATGGCAAATGGTTATTAAATCATGCTTCTTAGTGATATTTTTTCATTCATCTTTGATCGCTGCTGCATCTTTGATCGCGCTGGTTTCCCATTTGTTTTTTTTTAAATATTCTTCTCAGCGCACGATCATCTAATGAAAAAGTTTTTCTGGGGCAGCCAGATTTTAGATAAATTTTGATACTATCTGTTGCTTTATATCTCGAAATGTTATACTGAATGGTACTTTTCGCTAAATTAAAATTTGTAGCAATTATTTTATAAGAATTACCATCTTCGCAAGCTTTAACAATAGATGTTCGTAAGTCAACACAAAACGCACGTCCGCGAACAGTTTAGTAATGTTGTTTTAATAAATAGTTGTTAACGATATGACAGTTATTATTGACAACAAACCAATATTATTTGTTTTGCCTTGCTGCTTGATTTTTAACGCGTGTCAGAAAATTGTGTTGCTTTATCGGGTGGGGTTCGAATTAATTTAGTACATGTGGGACTGGATACAAATACTTTTGATGAAACATATATATTAATAATCTGTTTTACTAATATTTTTCTTAAAACATAATTGAAAACTTGCAGGATAATAAAATAAAGATCAACATCATTCTTACTTTGACGAATAATTTGGGAAGGATATAAGTTAATTTATCTTAAATATTTTTAATACTTTATGTAAATTAATTTTATGGCCGCTGGTACGAATACAATTGTACATGGGCTCGTATTATTATAGAGTATCCACTGGTCGTCACACGCCACAATCTAATATAGAAAGTTCTTTTCCTTGATGTGGAAAGTAATAACATAACAACATTAAAACGTCTACTCTTATTCCCAGCAGTGACTTTATATGGGACACAATAAATATTCTTTTGAATTTTCCATATACAGATATATATATATATATATATATATATATATATATATATATATATATATATATATATATATATATAAATATATATATATATATATATATATATATATATATATATATATATATATATATATATATATATATATATATATATATATATATATATATATATATTAATAATCTGTTTTACTAATATTTTTCTTTAAACATAATTGAAAACTTGAGTATCCGCTGGTCATCACTGGCCACAATCTAATGTAGAAAGTTGTTTTCCTTGATGTGGAAAGCAATAACATAACAACATAAAAACGTCTACTCTTATTCCCAGCAGTGACTTCATATGGGACACAATAAATATTCTTTTGAAATTTCTCTAGCGTATGTAAACTTGTTGCCGTGTTACTTCGAGTTCCTGTTCGAGCAGTGTGCGACAATGATTTTCCTTCAGCACTGCTTCCAATTCTTCATTCATCACTTCTTTCTTGGCCATCCCAGACGTTCTGCATCATTTAATTCAAACTTCTTCTTCCAAAGCTCCATGTCCTGAATTTGCGGCGTGTTTTTTTTAGTGGAAAAACGAAAAGCAAACAGTGCTTTAAATATTACTTCTCGAACGATATCGTCTCTACAATTGATTTTTCAGATTATATTTGCAATAGGTTTGTATATTATACGACGTTTTGAAGTTGAATGAAGGTACTATAATTGATCTGAAGATGTGATCTGAAAATCTGATTCGAATAGGTTTTGCAATTGATGGAGAAGCATTTTAGTTTATTTGCTCCTGCTTAAAAATACAATTCTAGAAATGTTGTAACCTATTATTTTATCTCTTGAGAACAAAATAAAAAATATATAGATCCTAGCGACGGCAGCTGTTCGCCGGGAGCACCGGGAAGAAGGTCCAGGGCAGAATGAAGCTGCGCAACACTTTGGGCGCCACCCGGTTACTTCATATATCTGATATTTAGAAAAGACCCTAGAACCAGGGAGGGGTCTATCTTAAATAAAATTGTTTACTGGATTTTATACATTTAATTCACAAAACCACACAAAAAAAAAACGACACAAAGCACATTAAAAGATAAAAAAAAACTATTAAATAAAATATACAGGAAGGTTTAGGGAAGGTGGTTCGCTAAACCTTACCATAAAAAAAAATCAAAAATTAAACAAGTCGATCTAAAATACCCCAGTTGGTCTCCATGTCCCTATACTTATAAATTAGAGGTTATTAACTCTATTCTGATAAAAGTAAAAAGAAATATATATATATATATATATATATATATATATATATATATATATATATATATATATATATATATATATATATATATATATAAATATATATATATATATATATATATATATATATATATATATATATATATATATATATATATATATATATATATATATATATATATATGAAATATAGTATATGAAATATATGTATATGAAAATATAGTAAAAATATATTTGTAAAAAAAATGTGTTTCCTGATGGTTCCTTTTACACTATATACAACTCAAGGGTATCAATTCTTCTATTGGAACCTTTGGTGTGAAACACTAAACTTGAAGAGATTTACCACTAAACACGAAAACACTTTTTTCAACTGCTCGACGCACGTTTCGCTAACGCTTCTGAGATTAAATCATCTCCTGATGATGCTAACATGGTTAGCGAAACGTGCGTCGAGCAGTTCAAAAAAGTGTTTAATCTCTTCAAGTTTAGTAACTCAAGGGTAATCAAATATGGTCAAACGACAAATAGATAATTAAAAAAAAAACAAAGATAACTGTGATCTTTATCTTTATATGAAAATATAGTAAAAATATATTTGTAAAAAAAATGGTAACTGTGATCTTTATCGGTATATGAAAATATAATAAAAATGTGTTTCCTGATGGTTCCTCTTCTTGTCTATCCCGTACTGAGTGTTCAAAACCCTGAGTACGACTACGGGCAATCCGGTATCCCTATGCGGGGGTCCCGAAATAATCTCGATCTGACTAATCGGTTACTGTGTCATGTGGCCCCAAAAGGAGTAAGGTTTCCATAATGGTCTGGCTCTGAAATAGGTGGTCTTTCAATTGCCTGGTCTCTGTTGACCGGATTCTCGGCTGCCGGATCGTAAAACCCTCTACAAGAATATCAGAAAAAATAAGCCCATGCATGACCTGGCCAGCAAACCTACGTACCTCTAAGGAAGGATAAGGCGCGAAAACGTCCTCTCACCTGGAGATTTGGAGTTAATACAAGAATGGAACTAATACAGACTTTGATTCATTTAATTTGATTTTCCATTTTATTTGTCTAATTGCTAATTTTGTTGGCTGATTTTTGCAATTTTTCTGCTGATTCTTCGCGGTCATTACCTACTGCTAATATAGCAGTGTCATCTGCAAACGTTGGTGTCACTTTCCAATCTAGGAATATCACCTGTGTACAAAAGGTATAGGGCAGGTACACTTCCTTGCGATACTCCTGCTAAATGAATTCCATTTTTAAATACAACTAAATATCTTGGTATTACTCTTAATACAAGGCTATACTGGCAAGTCCATATCAAAAAGAAAAAAGGAGAACTTACGATTAAATATAGAAAATTGTATTGGTTGATTGGAAGAGACTCTATTCACTCTAACTCTTTATAATAATCTTATGTTATATAAACAGATACTTAAACCGGTATGGATCTATGGAATTCAGCTGTGGAGCTGTGCCAAGCAGAGCAACATACAAACCATTTAAAGGTTTCAGAATAAAGTGCTAAGGGACATCGTAGATACACACGAAACAGTAATCTTCATTTAAACAAGCCAGATCCAAGATTGCCAGGAGTCATGAACAACGACTCCTCCAACATGTCAACGTCGAGGCGATCCAACTCATTACAATGCATGATCAGCAAGAATAATCAAGAAAATCAAACCCTTTGAGTTAGTTCAGTAATATGACAAAGCAGATCATTGTGCGTCTTAATGTATACCTTAGTTTTAGTGTACTTAATTTATTAGAAATCTAAGTATACTGATGAATAGAACCTTAGTTCTAAGCTTTCTAAGTAGTATAACGCTATGTCCTAGATAAATACGATATCTGCTGTCCAAACCGGAAAAGAAATGCGTGCGTTTGGCACGATTTTGTGTCACCGCATCGCACGCTGTGTTTTAAAGATCAAATTGTTTGTTTCTGCCCGCAGTTGTCGTTGATACTGCGCCATGGGAAAATTGATTTCAGAAATCCAAAAATGAAATATTTTATGAAATAAGCGGAACTCGCACTATAAAGACAGCGGTGGTTGATAGGAAATGGGATTATGTAGCCGAAAATATAGGATTTATAAGTGAACGCAATAAAACGGTTCTTATGTATTTTAATTTATTCGGATATTAAACATTTCAACTAAATATAAATATAACTAAATTTTATTTGTAGAAAAATACTGAGAAAAATTCTCGTACAATTTCAGCATCCCTTGGGAAATGGTTATTTTGATTAATTTAAATTTGAAATTCTTTCATCTCTATTATTTTTTCGTTTCGAAATATTAATAAAAAGCCCAGTATGGTATTATTATGTAAAATACAAACTGATTTATCAATGTGAATGACATTTTCCACTTTTTAGTTTCTATATGTTTGAATAGAATTCAAAATCTTGCAACACTGATACCAAAGTCACATTCAACTGTAATTCTGGCAGGTGAAAAATATTTAAAGTATGAAGCCATAATATTTCCTTGAATCCATCTTCTAGAATAAGATTTCGTTAGATAACTCTTCAAGAGAATAGCTTCATCGCCAACAAACTAACAGCAGCATTCAGTTGGAAAGTACATATTTTCTGGTAAATTAATATTGCCATTCGTAAGACTTTGGTAAATTGCTGAATTGGATATTTTGAATTCAATATCCAGTATGTTGAAAATATTAAATATGTCAACTTTTACTTATCGTTGTTATAAAAGTATTAAAAGGGTTATTTTTTCATTCTTATTTTTAAATTACATCATGTTAAAGAAAAAATCAACTACTACAAACTACTTGTCAGAGTGATCCATTGTTGGAACCGTCAATGTAAAAATGAGCGTGTTCGGTTCTTAAATAACCATCAATTAAATACAATCCGTCTCAGGATATACACAACTTTCCCAATCTCGCCGCCGCGTCAAATTTGATGAAACGATGTAAATATCGTGAGTCAGCTAAAGCAGCCATTTATGATTCCATCATCGTCGTCTCATGGTACCAATATCCGCAATTCAGGACAAATAGTAATTCAATTATCCTTGCGGCGCGTCGGACGATTGTTCGGATACCCCTGCAGATACAACCAGCATAGATATATGTGCCCGTCGTGCCATAATGGATGCATAGTCGGATCGGAGATTTCGCTGATTTTGATTTATTTGGCTTAATTCGGATCGATCTCGGATGCAGAAATAGCCTGGATATGGTTATCGCGGTGGTTTAATGATGATACGATATTGAGAAATTCGGTAGAGATTCAACAAACTCTAATTGAAGTTGCTCTAAACAAAAATCTCTGCAGCCTCAATATTGAAACGTTTTTTTCTACCTTTATATTGGGAATGTTAGTATAATACTCGTTTCTTATCTTATCACCCTTCTAAACTGACAGATATAAGAAACAAGTAAAGACCAATGCAATACATTAGAAGTGTTTTATCAACATTCAAATACAAAGAACACATACCAGGTTGTTCTAATAATTTTTTCATTTATTTAAGAAGCATACAGATAGTTTTTCTTTTTCTTCCTGTGGTGCTTCAGCTCGTTAATGAGCCTTGACCTCCTTTAAATTTCTCCACCAACCGGAACGATATATCGAATCAATACACTCTGAGGCTGTGTACAAGGAGATGCTAGCATATCAAATAATGAAACTGATAGCAATGTTCTATCAGACCAACTTCTTTCCATTTGGAGGGGTGGATTCGTCTTCAGTACTAGTTTGATCTAGGTTAACAAAACTTCAGTAGGACTGTAAAAACATTTTTTTGTCAAGGGCTCAGATTTTCAGGTTATTTAAGGCATTCTCAGAAGGCCAATACTCGATTGAAGGCGAAGCTCGCAGTAAAAGGCTTTTCACTGCAAAAACTGATGAAAATGTTTTCAAAATCGATGGATGGTCAAAATGATCGTAGAAGAGTTGAATTTAGCTCGCACAACCGTTCATCAGATTTTAACCAATGAATTGGATATGATATCCTCATTTTCTAGTGACAAGTCATTATTAGTGACGAGTATTGAGTACGAGATTTTTCAATACGAACGAGGTTTTGTCCAGTAAAAACATCATCGTGTTTTGGTTCACAGCCTCTTCATTCAGCAGACTTGAGTCCTTGAGACATTTTCCCTGTTCCTCGATTGAAAATGCATTTCAAAAGACACCGTTTTGAAATATTGGAGAGCATCAAAAAGGCCGTAACTGACAGGAAGATCTCTGACTTCCAGAGCTACTATGAAGAGTAGACAAGTGGTCTCAATGGCAACTACTTTAAAAGAGACAATATAGAATTATACTTTAAATTCATTAAAAAAATTATATAAAATCAGTCTTATTACTCTATTTACACACCTCGTATCAGAAGTGTAAGGGTTGCCATATCTCAGGTTGCGGATTTTAGGTGCCAGGGATTTACCCTCTCCCTCCTCAATTTCTTCTCACACTCTTCATGATTTCGCACATCCTAATGTGTACTGCAGGACCCAGGGCACACGAGGACGTGAAGGCAGGATTTGTTGATGCGTCTTTATTAGTTTGTGGACTTTTACTCAGAATTTTATTAGAGTCTAGATCACCAACTATTTGACACTCATACAGATATTTTAGCATAAGATATTATGTACTAAAAACATGACAATGATCAAAAAACTTACTCAGTCATATTTTTCATTCAAAATTGTCCACAAAAATTGAATCAAACCTTATCAGATTTGACTTAAATTTATAGTTTCGTGTAATATTATTATGCCAGCGCAACACATTGGCTCACATGGCCACACCATGATCAAACGCTGATCAGACGCTGGCTATTTTTTTATATATCACAAGTGGGCATCCATACATTGGCTATACACTTGCCATATCATCAATTTTCAAGATACTGAGACAACGTCAACATGTCTGTATCTATCGACGACGTCCAACTAGCGGTTGGTTCCTTCTGTGTTGTCTGTCTGTAAATTGTAATTAAAACATTATTTTTTTACTTACCTCAGTGTTTATTGTTTCTGCATTTGTCGATTCCGTGTTTGTAGTGGAAGGACGATCATAAATAGATGCAAGGAATACATCCATCAATTCAAATACAAACCAACTTGCAAAACAACAAACCAACCAAATATTACATCAACGATTCTTTCTTCTTTTTGAAATTGAATACTGAGCATTTTAAACTAAATAAACTTTGAATACACCGCCATGCATCCGCTACTGAGTCTCTGTTTTTTTGTTGATGATGGGTGGGCTTCCATAGTACAACTTCTGCTTGATAAAGCTCTAAAAACTCAAATACTTGATCATTACTTCAGTTGATGATTAAGAAGTATATCGACTTTTGAAACGAAATCTTAAAAATACGATTAATACAGAATATAAACACTGATAAAATGAATCAGAAACTATTTCGATGCTTTGAAAATATGGCACACGATATGGCCAATATATGGACCGGGAATTGACATATGTACCAGCATGCGCTAGATTCTTTGATGTGAGATACAAAACCGACAATCCATCGGCAAGTGACCTACGCAAGCGCCAACATCGGCCAGTGTCTTCACAAGCACAACTTTATCATCCACACATTGGCCAAGTTATGTTTGCCATAACGCTTGTGTAGCGCCGGCTTTAGATAAAATTCAAAGGCGTCTTTGGAATATATATATATATATATATATATATATATATATATATATATATATATATATATATATATATATATATATATAGATGGTAAAACAAGAAGAATATTCCGAACATCTCTAAGATAAGACGTAATGTTAATCTAGCTCGATGTGAGGCTCATTGTCTGTTTAAAAATACGGGTTCTGAGCGCTCAGGTTACCTCAAATGAGCACTCTCAAATGTAGTTAACTTAATACCATTGTCGCTTTACAGAAACCAGAGTTGTTGTTGGTTTCTATTCTACCTACAAAATGATAATCCTGACCGCCGAACTTTCCCTGACATCTCAAATGCTCCATGGCTGATGCCTTCTCCTTCCATAAATACCACCCTGTCCAAATATGTTACAAATTTCTTTTCAAAGGTTCTCTCTTTTTTCTTAGTTCTCTCTTCTGTATTGCCATTTTCTAGACTGCCATTTTCTAGGTTGCTTATACTGATGGTTTTCAATTCCCCCCCGACTTTATTCTACCCATTTTTTGGCAAATTCTGTCTCTTTTCCTTTCATCTTCTGATGTGATCTCTTCGCTAGTCAGCAAACACTAAACACATCTCCTCTATTAATGATAACTTCTGGTTAGGATGCTCTGAATCTCGCAACTGCCTTCCGGCAATAACTCAACCGAACTAAATGCATCCCCTAATCTGCAGAATATGGGATCTACTTTTCTTCCTTCGCTCCTTATTCGACATGGTCATCTTAATCCCCCAACATAGCGGCATCGAGAAAATGAAATTTCCTTTTTACAGAATCCATTACTCTACAAATCCCTCTAGTCTCTTCCCGATCCCCCTCCAGCATAACATTCGGACCACTTTTCTTCCTTCATTCCTTGTGCTACATGGTTATCTTAATTTGGACCCCTGGAGATAGGGGCATCGAGAAAATTATTAAGAATATGACATTTCCTTTTTACGAAATTCATTACTCTATAATTTCTAATCCCCGTCTAGTTCCTCTCCTTCTCTATCCAGCATAACACTCGGACTGATGCATCCTCTTGAAGATTTATCCCTATTTTCACCCCTATTGATGGGTAACTTTCTTGTATTTGGATTAGAAAATATCACTCCCAATAAACTTATTGAAAATATTTGTACCTTTTAAAATTTCCTTTGTTTGTCCAAATTTATTTATTTTCTATCTACATCTAATTTTATTCATACCTCTCTCTTTGTTGGTTTCTGTACACGTTCGAAACTACAGTCCAGTCTCCATCCTATGTATCACTCAGAATAAATAAATACATACAATTTAGGGCAATTTTATATAACAGGAGATTCTGTTATATTAAATGGTATTACACTCACGTTTGTTCGATTTGCTCAAATTAACATCAACAGGATATAATAATAAGTAATTTTAAATTTATCACGTTCTTATTTTACACCAAAGGTGTCTCTAGAAATCGATCAATTATGGAAAAGTAAACGATCTCTAAAAGGAGTCCTTTATCAATTTCATCGATGTCAAAAAAATCCGGATCCTGTTTTATGGCGACTATGGAATAAATTCCATCCGCCTAAGGCAATATTCAGCTGTCCCTTCCTGTCTCTCGGCCATGTTAAATTAGACGAAAGGATGTAAACATTGAGAGTCGACTAAAACGACCATTATGATTCCATGGCCGTCATCCAATGGAACCAATATTCGCAATTCAGGACAAATGGCGATTCAATTATCCTTGCGGCACGTCGGACCATTGTCTGCATAGTTTTACAGCTAGCCCAGATATATATGCCCGTTGACCGATAAGAGATGTATAATCAACAAGGAATTTTTGACGATTTTGACGATTTTGAAACACCTCTCACATAGTTGTTACACTGACTTAGTTCTGATTCGATATTGAATGACGTTATTCGCGTTTCAGTTAATTATTATTATTATATTTTCAAATTACATGTATATATATATATATATATATATATATATATATATATATATATATATATATATATATATATATATATATATATATATATATGTATATATATATATATATATATATATATATATATATATATATATATATATATATATATATATATGTAAATATCCGGATTCTATTTCATGGAGACTATGGAATAAACTCCATCCACCTAGGGCAATGCATTTATATATATATATATATATATATATATATATATATATATATATATATATATATATATATATATTCCAAATCGCAACCTTTTTCACGGAAAATGCATTTTTATTTTTCTAACAATTGGCAATATCGCAAATTGTTAGGAAAATTCAGTTTATTGTTTCATTGTTCTCTTAGGGTATTACTTTAAAATATAATGTAAAATGTTGTAGCCATTTACTCCATATCTTTCGACGTAGATTTAGTTTGTCGTTTTACAAAAAAAAGGCAAACTTACACATTAATTTCGTTTAATGTTAGAATAGGATTAATAGTTTTCACTAATATCACTAATTTTTCATACCATAATATTTTTTTAACGATTCACGTCAGATTAAGAAATATACTGCTGTGAATAGAAATTGCAACACCAACAAAAAAGGGAGTTAGGGTAACAAAATTTATTTAATAAGTGGAACATAAAAAGGTAGTAAAATGATTACGCTTGTGTGTGGGGGGGGGGGGGGGGGGGGGGACCTATAAATAGCACAGGAAATCAGTACCTTGTTTAACCCCACGTGTTCGAATAACTGCCTCATGCCGGCGTGGCATTGAGCGAATCATGTTTTGGATGATGGCTTCGGGAATGTCCATCCTCCATCGCAGATGGATGTGGATGACGAGTGAGTCGTCGACCAATCATATCCCATACATGTTCGATTGGTGACAACTCAGTTCAACGGGCAGGCCAAGGTAATATAGGAATATGGTTTGTAGCGAAAGAGTCAAGCACAGTTCGTGCTACGTGTGATCGTACATTATCCTGTTGGAATATGCTTTCGAAGAAATGGTAGAACTTCGGCGTCTACAACCTTTGTCAGGTAACGTTGAGCGGTAAATGTGCCTGAATACGTATGAGAGTGCTTCGTGATTCATAACTTATAGCACCCCACATCATTACTCCTCGTTGTTGTGCCATGAGTCGAATAACAATACTCCTCTCCTCTTCCCGTTCACCCTAACGACGTTGGATGAATACCTGTCCATCACAGCTCAGGAGTGTGAAATTAGACTCATCAGAAAAGATAACACTATTCCATTCCTGGTCCCAACTTTGTCGCATCTGAAACCAAAAGAAACGTCATCGGCGGTGGATGGGAGTCAGTGGCAACCTCAATAATAGGCGTCAGGCCCGAAAGCCCTCCCGCAGTGGACGGAGTCGAACAACACTGGAAGTGAGTGAGCGATCGAGTACAACTCCCCACTATTGCGCAAGGACACGTGATGTGACCATAGTCTGCGATAGCCATTTGCACCAACAATCACTCTTCCCGTGCACTTGTACGCGGTTGAGCACCAAACCCCGGAAGACGAGTTGTGGTAGCTTCCTCTTACCATTGACGCTATATACCCAGAATGGTACTGACCTGGCGATGTAACAGAGTAGCAATGTCTCTACATGACATACCACCCTCTCGCAGACCCACAATACGATCTCGCTCAAACTAGGACACTTATTCATATGGCAGTCGTTGTCTGCGACATGGCATCTTTTACGGTGACTAACGCAATGGTACCCACACCGTACATTTCAACTCAGTGGTTCGCTATCATCCCGGTATATAGATAGGGGTAGCTACCCCATTCTAGTACCCTTATCTTAAACAATATTAGGTTGTAATTGTAATCATTTTGTACGTGTTATTTCCTCTTTTCCTCGATTTTTTATTTCATTATCTATCTGTTTTCTTGGTATTGCAGTGTCCATTCACAGTAGAGTACATGATTTATTATTTTATCAAATTAGGCGTTTCAAAATGTCTATTATTTGAGTCTATGCAAACCCGGCACGGATCCTAACCTAACTTCTGAATGTACGTGATGTATAAAGAAAGTAGCGTTTAATCTGTCAACACTGTTGGCTTGCCTTTTAGAGAGGAAGTAGGTTTGAACCAACATCTGATGCTTCTTCAGTAAGAGTTAAAATCTACTAAAGTCAGTAGGTGTTCCGTAGCAACCCTTTTCTTCAATCGGATTTTTCTAGCACATTCTGAAAATCAGTGACGACAATTTCCGGCAACGGTGCGCTAAAAAGTTTTGTTTCAGACTTGGATACAGTGCGTTACTTTCAGTCCGCTCTCAAAAATTGAATCAAGAAACCATCGAACCATCTTCAAGCTGATTGATGTATAAAATGAACTTGTCCTGTCCAAGGAGCAAATAAAACAAATTCTATTCGCTTCGTGCCATTCCGAATGCTCTCTTTTTTTCTCTGTATTTCCCGATCATGCTAAACCGATCATGCCGATCATGCTAAATAAACTCAATCAAGCATTGTTATTTCACAACCCTCGTCCCATCGAATCAATATCCATACTCAAAACAAATAATAGCTGAATTATCCTTTCAGTACGTCGGACAATTGTCTGTTTGGCATCGAATAAACAATCAACTTGGATATACTAGTTGTTTAGTCGATAAGGGATTCATAGCCGAATTAGTTTATTCGACTTATTGTAATCGATGTCCCACGCAGAAACAACATATGTTAAATATGATTGTAATGGTGGTACAATATTGATGCTACGGAAATATTGTACAATTTCCTTGAACATACAAAGATAAATCAGAGATAGATTCTACAGAGAATAATTCCACTTAAATAATATTAATTTTTGGGCACTATTAGGAGATGCATTGAATGAGAGAGCATCACGGGGGTCCATTGTCCAACGACTGTCTCGTTCCATGGACTTTAAAACAAGTTCTATGCATCTTAGATTACACCCGAATATCCTTCCCCAACTCGCGATCGTACTAAATTTGATAAACCCATGACAACATCATAGAACAAATAAATCAGCCATTATGATTCTGTCATCGTAGCCTCTCAGAATCGATATTCGCAATTCAGGATAAATAGCAACTGTCTGACCGAGCGATTGTCTGGATGTCCTCGCAGATATAGCCAGTCTGGATATGTATGCCCGTCGGCGAGTAAGAGATAGTCGAGATGGTCGAATGGAAGTTTTCCATTATTTAAATTTATTCGATTTAATTTTGATCGGTGCGGGAACAGAAATAAGTAGGACATGGTTATCGTGAATTTAAAAAGCTATCCTGAATAGAAAACACCTGCATGAAGCACTGAATCAGTTGGGTGAATGTACAAGATTATTAATATATATATATATATATATATATATATATATATATATATATATATATATATATATATATATATATATATATATATATATATATATATATATATATATATTACACAGAATTTCTTAGCAATGCCTAATGATTCCTGGGCAGGATTCTCGTGATGCACTAAAATTTGTTGTGATGTTCTAACTGTAAATTTTTGGGAATGACGTTATTGTCTCGACAGGATTTAAGAAAGGCTAAGTCGCAGAGAAGACAGGATTTGCGGATGACCAAAGCTTCTCCTATTCAATATATCGTAAACCCACCCACACAAACCGTTCTAACACCATCTAAATGCAAACTTACATCATCATCCATCCCAATTAAATTCGGTAGCCAAAACTTTAGTCATGAGATCCCTAAGATTGTCGTATAAGGAAAATAGGCAAACAGAACGAACTTAATTCCCTAAAATCGACACTAATTCAAAACGGCTATGACATGCGTCAAATAAAAAGCATATTAATAAAGTTCAGGCAACTGGTCATACCAACCAATCCACTAGGAAATTGTCCCAAAACCCCAAAGTTCTTTTGCCATACATAAAGAGAGTTACTGATAAAAAATTTGCCACATATTCAGTTCCCGTAATATCGAAACGATATTTGCAATAGAAAGAAATATATCCAGTTTCCATAGACCAGTGAAGGTCTAAAGAGGAATGGTCTAAAGAGGTCAGTGAAGGAATCATAAATCGGCTAGACCAATATATGTATCCAAACTCGCATATACGAGCATTCTCTTGCCGTCCGAAAATCGGATCTCTCCTCGACTTTAGTAGAACATCATATCCAAATGGGTTATAAAATAGATTTCAACAAGGCCAAAGTAATCGCACCTATTTATTTCTACAAACTCCTCATAATTCGTGAAGCAATTGAGATCAAAAAATGTTTAGACTGCTTAAACTAGAGGGACGCGACCTTGGAGTTCGAAATACATGGAAACCACTTATTTCCAAATTGTCCATCCGAAACCCTGCCAGTCAAACGTCCACCTCCCGTCTCACCCTCACTCCTCAACCGAGCGCTCCATCCATAACCTCACCTATTAACGCAGAGGTCGCGCCGACCACGTCTTTTCTGGTTGTGAACTTTGGGGAGTAGGCCGATTGAGGCCTCGGAGTAAATCTTCTTGATAGTGGTTTCAAAGTGGAAACCGAGACGTCGAGATTTTATAAATCGAAAACGGGGTTTTACCCGAGAACCTAGTAATTCTCAATAAGTTCGTAGGATCACTAATAAGACAACAACTTTTAGGCAAAATTAAACTTTATTCATCTACATAGCCTCCTTCAAGAGTGATAAATGAATTCTACACTTCGCTACCATTTCGATGCCTTTTTTGTAAAACCATTTATCTTTGGCCTCAAAATAGGCTTCAGTTTCGGCAATCAGTTCTTCACTGGAACCAAATCTCTTTCCCTGGAGTTTTTTTTAGGTCTGCAAACAGGTAGTAGTCGCTGGGAGCTAGATCCGGATATAAGGTGAACAGGGAAGCAATTTAAAGTGCAATTTTTGAATTGTTTTGAGCGGCTTGTGATACGATGCATTATTCTGATGAAAGAGAACTTTTTTCTTCTTCATTTTGGGTCGTTTTTTCGCCATTTCTTTCTTTAAACGCACCAATAACGTCATATAATATTCGCTATTGATGATTTTTTCTTTGTCAAGGTAATCAATGAGTAAAATACCTTGCGCATCCCAAAATCCGATGCCAAAACCTTATAAGCTGACATTTGCGTTTTTAGTCGCATTGGGCGACTTTCACCAGTTGCTGTCCACTCACCTGACTGTCGATTTGACTATGGAGTGTAGAGATACACATACGGCATGGAAAAATCCTTTTTATTACGCTGAAACAGCCTCAAACAGCGCGCTGAATCGTCGATGCGTTGCTGTTTTTGATTGACTGTGAGCAAACGTGGTATCCACTTCGAACAGAGCTTTCTCATGGACAAATCTAACGTGTCAGCTATCTCACGTAACTTCAATTTAGGATTGGCCAAGACTATTTTGTGGACTCTTTTTGTCTTCTGGAATAGCTGCCGAATTTGGGCTACCAGAACGTTCAGCGTCATCGGTATTTGTACGGCCACGTTAAAAATCAGCAAAACACTTCGCTACCATTCGTCTCGATGGAGCAGAGTCCGAATAACACTTGTCAAGCCATCGTTTTGCTTGAACGGTATTTTTTCCTATTAAAAAGCAATGTTTTATTAACATATGAAACTCAAATATTTCCATTGTTTTCAAAATTACAGGAGTAGCGTCACTAAAACCGCTGTAACTTGTGAACTAACCCTCAGATTTTCATCAAATTTTGACTCATCATTTGAAGGTTAGTACTTCTTAAAAATTATATGGATGTCAACAGTTGCGCTATGTATATGTCATCATTTGAACTTATTGAGTGACATATACCCTCTCAATGTACCGGATATATATATATATATATATATATATATATATATATATATATATATATATATATATATATATATATATATATATATATATATATATATATATATAAATATATATATATACATATATGATATATATATATATATATATATATATATATATATATATATATATATATATATATATATATATATATATGTGACGACAGAAGAGAGGGAGAGAGGGGGTGGAGGGAGAGTTCTTTAATCCAGGTGACTAGTGATTTATTTACATAGGAAATATCATTTATTTAAATGTTGTATCATTTGTCAAAAAAATAAATTAATGATATTAAATAAAATGGACAAATTTGTGACAAAACGAAATGCACCGTCTATTTAAAGACGCCATTAACGACCCGCTATTTTAATGACGGGTCTTGATCGTACACAACTCACGCCATCATACGCTACCTTGTGGGCATATATATATATATATATATATATATATATATATATATATATATATATATATATATATATATATATATATATATATATAGAGCGGAACCTTGGCTATGCGGTCTTTTAGTGTGAATTAAACTAAACTTTTATTTCTTAATAAACCTCAGTATATTTCGTTGGAAGTTTTCTGATTTAATCAGGAGGATACAAGCTACAAAAGCAAAATATTATACAAAATTAAACAATACATATGCAACAAAAAAAACTTACAATGTCTAAAATAAAGTAAAAATGTTGAAAATATAAAGTACATAAACAAAACAGAAAACAGTCAACACGTAGGGGCAGATATTTTGTATAAAGAATATATACCGTTCAAAATTATCAAATTTGTTGCCTCTTTTTATTCCCACCCATATAAATCCCTTCCGATATACAGAATTGACTATCGAAATATCGAGATACTAAAACATTTATATTTCCACGGTTCGTGAATACTATTCATTCTCCCAAAATATTGCAATAAATGACACTCAACCGTTCTATATTAGACCTGGAATTAACAGTATTTCTATCGTTGTTAATATGAATTATCTCTAGAAACAAACGTTTGTTGAGATTATTTTCAGTCGCTTGAATTTTGATTGAGTTGTAATTAAACTTATGACCAGTCTGATGGCAATGATTAGGCAGAGCACAAGACATTTTAGTAATATGCGTGTCACTCTTATGTGGGATTATACGCTGTCTCAAACTTTGTGACGTCTGACCTATATAGCAACACTCACAACCACACAAGGGATCCTATACATAACATCACATTTAGAAGAGGAATTTTGTCATTCTTTCGTGTTAACAAACCTCTGGTTTTTTTAAAGTTGTATTTCGATATCCTAATATTGGTGAATCCCTTTAATTGTTTAACTGCCTTGTTGGTTAAGGTACTAACATAAGGTAATTTTTTATAATAGTTAATAGTTAACAGTTCTGCATATCGGAAGGGATGTATATGGGCGGGAATAGAAAGGGAAAAAAACTGATAATTTTGGACGGTATATATTCTTTTTATAAAATGTCTGTCCCTACGTGTTGAGTATTATTTTCAACATTTTGATTTTATTTTAGACATTGTAAGTTTTTTTGTATTGTATATGTATTGTTTGATTTTGTATAATATTTTACTCTTATAGCTTGTATCCTCCTGAATATCCTTAATCCTCCTAAACGAAATTTATTGAGGTTTATTAAGAAATTAAATTTTAGATTAATTCATACTAAAAGCCCACATACCCGAGATTCCGCTCTTTCGCTTCTTACACGCAGCAGTTGATGTTAAATCATCATGAAAACTCCTGACTACAAAAGCTGTTAATGCTTTTATAATGTCATCCAAACCAACGTATAAAGAATTTTTTTAATATCTCTCTTAACATTCACTCGCCCAACATTAATTTTTAAAACATAGTAAAACGAGATTTTATATTTAGATTTACATAAAAAATTAATTTGATTTACAATGCCGCAATTAATATTTATTCTACTCATTATTATTTTATTACACCTTAATGTCTATTTAATTATTATTTTCAATATTATTAGTCCATTATATTTGAATTATGGCTGCAAAATTTCCCTCTATCAAACACGTTGATGTAAACATTTCGGAAATGGACGGACCGCCAAGGGATCTATTGTCGAAATCATCGTTATAAAAAATGAGAGTGTCCTGTTCAAGGCGAATATCGAATAAATTCCATTCGCCTCAAGCCATACCCTAACTCTCTCTCTTTGTTTCTCGATCGTGTCAAATTTGATGAAAGGATGTAAACATCATGAGTCAGCAAAAGCGGCCATTGTGAGTCCGCCACCGCCGTCCCATGGAACCAATATCTGCAATTCAGGACAAATCGCAGCTGAATTATCCTTTCGGTACATCGGACGATTGTCTGAATAGTTTCGTAGATACAACTAGCTTGGATATATGCGCCTGCCAGTCGATAAGGGATGCATTGTCGAATGGGAGTTTTCGACAATTTTGATTTATTCTATTTAATTTAGATCGATGCCGGATGTAGGAACTACCTGAATATGCTTATTGTGGTCGTTTACTTTGATACAATGTTGGACAATTACATCGGAAATTAAGGAAATTTAGATTGGGTTTAGATTATAGTGAAATATTGACAAAATGATACAACTCACAATCGAAGATCTTCGCATGTACGGTTTTATATTTAAACTGATTTCCTTGTCATATATTTCTTTCATCATCTCTTCCTATTCTGTATCATGTGCTTACCTTCCCAGTATTTATCTGCTCTTTCCTCCTTCATTCCCTTTAAATCACCTTTTTCTCGGCCTTCCTGTATATTTATTCTCAATTGTTTTTGTTTCGTACACTGCCTTTGTGACCCTGTTAATTGGCTTAATCTTAATTGGCATAATATCAGAAATATAAATCGCTTTTCAATATCCATATCTCACCAATGAGCCATTCCTCACCAATGATTGGGCCAATGTTCATGCCTCACTACGATATAATATCGTTGACCTTACTATTTTTTTACTGCTTCTCTTTGATATTTCTCTCTTGTTTAAAAATATGTTCTTCATCAAAATGGAAATTTTACCTGCTATTCCCATTTCTTCATCTATTTCTTTTTTTAGTTTGCTATTACTTTCAATTATCATTCCTAAATATAATTTAGGATTTAATAATTTATAATTTATAAAATTTAATCATTTTTTAACGTAGTATTTCTTTGTCTTTTAATCTTATTTTGTGTATTTTCTATTCTGTTGATAAAATTATCCTTTTTGTTTTATTTTGATTTATTTATATATTTAGTTTTTTCTACGGCTCCATTTATCGGATATTAACTTATCGTTTGCGAATATAAATTCCCCTAACTATTTCTTTCATTTTCCAATATCTCAATTTAAGGTTTTCATTAATTTTTTACTTTATTTATTCCTCCGTCTAACACTAATGAAGATAATACACGGCTCAAAACACATCCTTGTTTTACTCATGTTTTCGTTATATATTGTTTTGATTCCTGACTCTTTGTTCTTATTGCATTTCCGTTATTTTTATACATATACTTAATTATTTCTCTCGTCCTTCTATTTATTTCTGGTTTTTCCCAAATATCTTTCCTTCTTATCCGGCCGAACGCTATCTCTAGGTGTATAGAACAAGCTTATATGTCTCTATTCATATTTATGGGTTTTCGCTGACTTACCTGATTATGGATATTAGGGCTTGTGTGCTTCTTCCCGTTTTAAATCCACTTTGGGTTTGCGCCATTGGTTCTTATTTTAAGGTCTTATCCTTATTTTTAATATTCTAGCAAATATCTTCGCTATTACACTCAATATCGTTATTTCTCTGTAATCTACGCGTTTTCTTTTATCTCATCCCTTACACATTACCAATATGATTCCTGCATTCCATGCTTTTGGTATTTTTGTAGTGTTTATTATCTCAGTTTATCTCTGTCAGTTCTATAATTTTGTTAATTTCTTCTGTACCCATATATGTCATCATTTCTGGGGTAATGTTGTCTCTGCTCGGTGCTTTTCCCAATTTCAGTTTTTGTTTTTTCATTGCACTTCTTTCAGATTCTGATAGTTCTTCGAAGCATTGTCTCCACCGTTCCACTATTTTGAGCTTCTTCACTAATTATCGTTCCATTTTTGTATTTAATATTCATCATATTATATTATTTTCCTTTTTACGGTTGCTTTAGCCTTCCATAAAATAGCTTCTGGTTTTCTTCGAAATTTTTTGATATCTTTTTTCCAAACTTTTCTCATTAACCTTCTTTAGATGTATTTACTTCAATTTTCATCTAGTTATTTCTATCTATCCTTATATTCTTCATAACCTTCTACTTTCTTTGTTTTCAAATATATCTTCCGTTTTTGTTTTTTGCTTTTAAATTTATGTTTTAATTCATCATTCCACCACCTTGCTCTCTTTATGGTTTCATTTGCTATTTTTGTTGTGCCACAACTTTCTTCCGGCTTAAATTCATAATAGTTAAAAACATACAGAAAGGTTCTGCGTAACCGAAAGATCGCAGTCGTAGGCGGGGGCTCAAATTTCCAACACATCTCAGGAAATATCTGAGGCACGGAACGGAGATAAATTAATTTCAGATCAGCGTTAACCGATGATATGAATTGCGATAGTGTCGCTGTTGGTTGATATTGTACTAGAATAGTGTTATTACCTCAGCGAAATTACCTCATCTTAAGTACTAAATTCAAATTTTTGGATTTTAGATTTTGAGATTTACCACTAAATACCAAATCACTTTTTTTAAACTTCTCAACGCGCGTTTCGCTAACCATGTTAGCATCATCAGGATATGAATCAATCTACCACAGAGACTGAATCAAGCGTCGATTATTTTTTATTTCAACTATTCTGCATTATAATAATATTTTAGATTTGACTCACTTATACATTGGGTGTTGCTCTTTTTTTGCGCCTCTGAATATTAGGAAATCCATTATTTTTGAACTCTAAGCTCAAATCGTTTTCCTTAAAGACGTTTGCTTAAACATTTTTGAAATGAACAGACTATTAAAGGGATTCTTTGTCGAAACCGTCAATGTAAAAAAGGGCATATCCTATTCCAAGGCGACTGTCGTACAAGTTTTATCCACCTCGAGCCATACCCAACTCCCCTGCCTTGGCTTATGATCGTGTCAAATTTGATGAGAGGATGTAAGCGTCGTGGGTCGGTTAAAGCGGCCATTATGATTCCATCACCGTCGTCCCATGGAATCAATATTCGCAATTCGGAACAAATAGTAACTCAATTATCCTTGCGGCATGTCGGACGATTGTCAGTTTAGCTTCGCAGATACAACTAGTCGGGATATATGGACCCGTCGACCAATAAGAGATGTATAGTCGAACGAAAGTTTTTGACGAGTTTGATTTATTAGGCTTAATTTGGATTAAGTCCGGATGCTGAAACACTCTGCATATATCTGTCGTGGTTATTTAACGCCCGGGCTTCATTAAATTCTGATCAAAGTTAGTGAAAACTGTATATGTCTTTTGTAAATGTCATTCAGAAATGTGACATCAGTTGCTTTTAATATCATCCAGATATAACAGATTTTCGCAACGTTTAAACTGCATCCGATACTTGCTTTTTTAATGCAAATGCTTTTTTTAACATTGCTTGTAAATGTATTTTCTGTTTACTCGTCTATCTCATTTAAAAATATATTCAAAGGGAGACGTTTCAGTTCTTTATTTAACCTGAATAATAAATATTTCTAAGATGCTTTTTGTTAGGTTATGAGTAATATTTATCAGATATTTCACAATTACTTTGACTGCAGCAGTACGTTTACTGCAGAGGAAGCTTTAAAGATGTTTTTTATTACAACAAAATGGAGAAAAACAAAATTACAGAAAGTCCTATTTTTTCTTATTGTATTTTGTAAAATACATTTCTGGAATTGTTCAATGAAACATAAAATATTGCTTGAATTATCAAAATCTATTTTTGTTGCCTTCAAAACAGCCTATATTTTATGCGATGCACTTATGACAGCCAACAATTTCTGTCAACGACAATATTTGTTGCTCAAAACATTTTTCACAAAATGGTAATTTGATTCAGACATTCTTTGAGTTTTCTGTAAAAAACTTGTTTTTCCACAATACTATTATGGCGATTATTATTTGCTGACCGTTTACTCTTCCGGAATAAAAGCTGAGTGGATAACTATGATAATTAACGAGACATGACTTTCTTTTTTCACACACTCGCAGAACTCACAGAAATTCACAAACTCTCGTCTCCTCGGCGTTTAATATGTGTTTGATGAATATAGCGCTTGAATTGGCTTGATAAAACCAACCTGTTTGCGATCTTCTGTTTGAAAAACATTCAGCTCCTTCGGAACAAGCCGTGCCCAGACGCTTCTCGTACTTTAAATATTAACCAAAACTAACTGAAGGTCACCAACAATATTTTTAACAATTCAATAAAATTTGTTGGCAACACAAAATGTGAGGCAAACTCTTTGTTCGATATGTTTATCACAGAAGACTTTTGAACACATTTGAGGTCGACTAACTTAACCAAGAGTTATGTAGTTTTGAAGTGCGTGGACGTGTGATAAGGGTTAATAGGCTGGGTTTACCAGTGCTATGCGAGTTATCCACACTTTCAATCATATTATTGTCTTTAAGAAACGCTAAAACATTCAAGACACACAGCAACTATATAGCAATTTTTAGTGTGTCCGAACTGGCTAAATTCAAATAAAATGATAATCAAATACCTTGAAAATATTTATTTTATATGAAATAACAAAGTGCATCCTAACAAGCCAATTTCCGATTACTTTTTCAAGCAATTAGGATCTTATGTCTGCAATTATTCCAGATATGTGGACTTTCAAGGCTTCAATAGTTGCTGGTTTATCCGCATTGACCAAAGATTTTACATAACCTCAAAGAAAATAATGTAAAGGCGACAAGACCTTGGTGGCCCACTAGCAGGTCCGTTTCTCGAAATAATTTTCTCACCGAACTGTTCCCTGGGCATCCTGTTCGAACCACATCTCGTCCAGATCAATACCATTCAAATTCGGAAATAAATAATCATTGATCATCACTCTGTAACAATCCCCATTAACGAATTGATAAACTTGGATATGCACCAACACGTTCAGCAATAGCGGCATAGTTTTTTTTATTTTTTTTTTATTTTAATATTGAGCAACGTCGATAACTGGGTTTTTGAATAAAAAATAATTATTGATTTTTTTACTTTAAGTTAAAACTATATCATAAATAATATTGATAATCGATGTGAAAAACTTTATAAAAATTTGTTAAAATTATTTATAAATGAATTAAAATGTATAACAGTTAAAAAAATCACGTGACTACGAACGCGCTGCGATTGGCTGCTATGTTTGTGAGTCAGAATACTAAAATATGGGTCAACTAGAGACCCCCAAAAATCTTAGAAACCCCATCGTGGGTCAAAATGATACCTAATAAGTAAGGGCCAAAAGGCTAACTTAAAATCCAGGCTAACAAAATAGAAAATAGAATACTAAAATGTTCTCACATCAGTACTGTCAACGGCTTCTATTCGTATATATACTGTCAAAATTATTGTTCGTTAAGTGCAAAACAAAATATTGTTGATTACTAATTTAGTTCAGTAATGTGCGACAAACGGTTCATAAAAGTTAAAAACAGAGATGTAAGTGCTAAAACATAGATGTAAGTTTTTTAAAAAATAATAATAATGTAGGATGTCACGAGAAAGTTAAGGTGACAAGACTATGGGTTTTGCTTAACTTAAGCGCAAAAATTATATTTGCACTGAAAAAGGGCATAATTAGAAAAACAAAACACATACATACCCTTTAAATCGCTAATTTTATTTCAATAAAAAATACACTGTTAAATATACATAGTAAAACTTCCCCCAACTAGAATAATATACAGTAGATTATAATATGTAAACTACATTAATAATCAATTCAGAAAAAAAAACAATCACTACCCAAAATTATATACATATTTGTTTGATTGCTTTTATTGAAGTTTGTAATACTTTTAAAACCACACCGATTCGTCAAACCACTACACTAAACTCTATTAACAATATTTTCAAAAATAGCCACCCATACTACATTACTGCTTAGGTTTAAGGTTTTCAGTATTTTTAAACCACTACAATAGACTCTTAATAATATTTGCAAATATAAATAAATCTGGCTGCCAACTACCTCTAATGTATGACAAGCCTGATATTGATGATTATAAGAGACGGCACTTAAACCATTTTTGTTGAGTGGAAAACTTTTATAGCCGAAGTGTGGAACTCTTCTGCTAAGGTATACCCACTAGAAAATCACTATGTACCACAACATATCCTGGAACCACTGTCTGCCTACTCTCAGTCTTCAATGCCTATAATAAATTTCTAACCTTCGTTTAAACATATGCTATCGAATAAAAATGTTCAATTAATAGATGAAATGTACCAAAATCCTGAAAAACACGAAATATTTTAACAGTTTTGTTTTATTTAGAATAGAAATATATTGTTTTGTTTGGATAGTAGGTTTGCTTTTCTATTTTTCTTTTTTTTTATATACCCCTTCTGATGTTGGTTTTGATTCCATGGAAAGCTGCTTTGCCAGTCCTTAGTTTAACTAGTGGATGTTTATCCGACTGATCACATACATTTCTGTACTCTTCGATCATCTACAAATTAGATTATCCTGTAAAACTTTCATAAGTATAAGACTTTTCATATACGATTACCTTCCTAATTGGTAGTCGAGTTTTGTTCTTATCTATTCTTGTCTAATTCTTGTATATTATTATTCGTATCCTACAAAATAGACGATTCTGAAGGGCTTTCTCATTGTTACTACCCTCGGTTGTATTGCTACATGTAGATTCTTTGCAGACCCGCAGGAATTCTTCTTCTTATAAATTTGTCACGTTAATTTGTTTTCCCTTCATGAATTAAATAACATAAATAAAAGTTATAAAAACGAATGCAAAAAACAAAAGAAACCCTAATCTGATTTCATTCTGAACTTACCTTTGAGCGTCCATATCTTTGGTAGTAAGTATAACGTGGAAAACAGCACCGAAAGCCTAAATAATAATTAAAAGCAAGTGTATTTTCAAATCGATAGCAAACCAACAAATGCGATCAAAGATATAGGTTAAACCTATAGAAGAATGACTAAGATCGATAAATTGTTTTATTTACCTGAGACTCTGATACTTTCCGAGCGTCTTTTCAGAAAGAGCGCGAAAAAAATTTTCGGTATAACTGAATTGCTCCGAACCGAACCGATATTGGCGATATTGGCCTTCGGTACAATTGTGAGGTCACAATTGTTCCGTTTTTTTTTTCGGGAATTGCCGGCATGTCATCGGTACTAGGTTTAAAAATTTATTTTCAATTTGATATAACTTTTTAATTAATTTAAGAAAAAAAAAATAAAAACAGTTTTTTATAAAACTTATATATGATCTTTCCATTTATGATAAAAAAAATTGTTCAAAAGACCAATTCGACGAATACATCGCGTGGTTGGGCGATTATGAGCACCATAAAAGACTATAAGTTTGGCGTACAGAATACTGATTTCGACAATTTGCAAGGGTTGCTCCGATGTTAGATGATGATTTTCCAGACTTTTAATATGCCATGATGACATTTGTCATGATGATTTGCCAGCGACCTCTACCGGCCATATTCTGGCAGCTAACACTAATCAGACTAGGGCTGCACTTGTAAACATGCTGGATGGTGCCAAAATGCATCATGACGACTATATAGATCGATATTATACAAATGTACAACAAAAAACTGGGGACTTTTTAAATAAACATTTCCCATTATTTATTTAACATAATGACTATTCAATTCAATAACATTAAATTTTCAGTTGAAAAAGAACAAAATAATAGAATATTTTTTTTAGATTTAACAATTACTAGAAAAGACAACATATATGAGTTTGTAATTTTGCATAAACAATCTCATATAGATATAGTTATACATAATAAATCATATTATCCTTATTCACAAAAAATGCGGACATTTAATTCTTTATATATAGACTGTTAAACATTCCAATGTCGTTAGATATTTACAAAAAGAATATATTTAACTGAGGTAGCCTGATAGACATTTATTTTAAATAAACGAACTGAGATATATCGTTGTTTCGTATTTGAAAAAGGCACTGTCTGTCGAAACAATTTTTATAAAACTTTCTAAATATCGTGGAAATTTAGATGTACATTTCAGCTCGTTTATGCAACAAAGAATTAAATATTATCAAACAGATCGCGGTATTATCAAACAGATATTATCAAACAACGAGTATGACCCAAATATTATAAATAGAATAACTAATAAAAAAGTATACAGGAAACAATAAAAACTTACATATACAGGAAAAGTAACCAAATTAGTTTCAAAACATTTATCAAAGGCAAACAATATAAAAATCCTTATATATAAAGCAATATATTGCCTATAAAAGCCTATAAAAGCAAGTGTAGTCCTTTTTCAAAAGTGTATGTTAGACTAACCAGATTTTTTTCTTTAGGCACAATGAACATAAAAAAAGTTATAATAAGATATATATAAGACAGTAATTGTTATTATAATAAACATATAAATAGAAAAAATCACACTTTTATGGAAATTTAAAAATTTTACATAGTGTAAAAAAAACATAAAAAGACTAAATATCTCACAGAGCTTAGAAATGTATTAAAGAAAAAATTTGGGTATTCTGTTAAATGACCAGTTAGACTTGAATAGTTCACCCTTATTGAATTTATATTGCCCGCCTAGACATTATACATGGAATTCTCGACCATTATTATTTATTGTATTATTAAGTTGATATACTTTACAAGTAGTAACTGCCACATATACTATGTTTTCAAACTTAAAATTGTTAACATTATAGTTTCGTATTTGTAAAAGGCACGGTGGGACAAAACAATTGTCAGACAATATTTTAAATATAGTGGTGGAAAGGTTAGTGGTGGAAGAAAGGAAAGTGGTGTTAGGACACTTCCTAAACATTCTGCATTATATTTTTAAAATATTTATTAAGAACACAGGTTAATTCAAATATTTCTAAAATGAATGGATCACCAAAGAAGTCCAATGTCAACACCATTGACATATAATATGGGCTTGTCCTATTTAAATGCAATTGTCGAACAAATTCCATCCGCATCAGGCCTTTCCCTACCCTCTTTTCCTGTCTCTCGGACGTGTCAAATTTTATGAAAGGACGTAAATATTATAAGTCAGCTAAAGCACCCATTATGATTCCGTCACTCTCGTTCCATGGAATCAATATCCGCAATTCTGTATAAATAGCAACTGAATTATCCTTGCGGCACGTCCAACGATTATCTGGTTACCGTCGTAGATACCATCAGCCTGTATATATGTATGTGCCCATCGGCAGATAAACGATGTGTAGTTGAATAGGGCTTTTTAACTATTTGGATTTATTAGATTTAATTTGGATCGGTGTGGGATATCATTTTTTTAGTGAATATATGGGGTAAAAAAAATTGAGATCAATTATTTAAATGTTATTTCATGCAGTCCAAAAGTATCTGTTTAATTCTAAACTCAAAGAGATTTACCACTAAACACCAACTATTTTTTTATAAGCGCTCGACTTAGCACTCTTTCGCTAACCATGTTATATCTATATCGCTAACCTATGTTATATATGTTAGTATCATCAGGAGATGATTTAATCTAATTCTAAAACTAAACTTCTTTTCTTTCCTTTTTTTTCTGTTTTTCTTTGATTCTTTTTTTCTTTTTTCTTTTGTCCTTTTTTTACACGCTTCATTAGGTAGGTAGTACGCTTCCTAGATAGTCGGTAGTAATTAGGGTTATCATATAAATAAAACATAGTTTAGTTTTAGAATTAAATTAAATCATGTTCTGATGATGTTAACTTGGTTAGCGATACGTCAGGAGCTTAAAAAAAGTGATTTAGTGTTTAATGGTAAATCTCTTTGAGTTTAGTATTTCACGTCGAAGGTTCCAATAGAACAATTGATCTATCTGTTTAATGTTGTTTATGGTCCGGACATTTTTTGAAATTGAGGCTGGCAATTTGGTCACCATCAAAGGAATCTAACAAAAGTACGGCCATTTTATAACAAGAAGAGAGAGCCATTTGAATGATATTATGTTCAGTACACAAATGGAAACCCTTCTGCCCTCCTGCCCTCTGAATTTAGTACACATTTTTCTCATTTAAGTTAAGAAACAAAATATTTTTCGTTTTAAAAGACAATAGTTTTGTTCCGAAGTTTTATTGAAATATAAAAATTTCACCTTATAGAACTTAACTCAAAGAGATTTACCACAAAAAAACCAAATCACTTGTTTTTAACGTCTCGACATGCGTTTCACTTACCATGTATCATCAGAAGATTCTTCAATCCTGCTGCTATAATAATTTATGAAATTGAGAATTAGTTAATGGTTAAAGAAATTAAAAAAAAAAAAGATTTGGTGTTTTGTCATTCCTTTTGTGCCATTCCTTTTGAGTGTGATTTCACACAAAAGTTCCAATAAAAGATGTGACCTATAAAAGTGAACACAATTTTTCTAATCCTGTTAAATAATTAATTAATTAGTTAACTTTTCTAATCTTGGATTGTTTTCTAATCTTCGTTGCTCAATGTTATGAGTGCTAGTTTGTGTTATTTTAAATATACCCATCAAATTTAAATTAAAAATATACAAATATATGGGATCATGATTAAAAAATAAAACGACTTATATTTTAAAAATTCGTGTGCTTTGTGTATCTATGAAACCATTTGGTTTTTAAATTGATATAACTATCCTTGACATTTGATAGAAGTTTCATACAATTTCGCTTGTAAATTTAAAAATTATAGCGTTTTTGCAGTGCTTAAAAATTTGTTATTGCAATTTTTGCAATTTTGCAATTTTTTTAATGAATACATTTATTATTTATCACAGAATTTGCATTAAAATTTGTCAAAAAAACCAAATTTAAAGGTATTATACTGAGTTATTGCCCTTTGACATTATATATATTTGGATTAATTCAAATGATTTTAAAAAATAATTTAGACTTTGTCTCTTGTGTCCCTCTGTGTCTGCTTGAATTTTTTTGAAAAATATCTTTGTGTTGAAGTTGTTGAAGAGCTGCTTTCTTTGAATGATGACATTCTGAAATACATAATTACTTGTGATGAGACATGGATCTATGCTTATGATTCAGAAACAGCTCAAGCGAGTAGCATTCTAAAGATGAATCAGAAAATTACCTTAAAACTGTTTAAAAATCAAAGTCATATTACATATTAACTGTTTTATTTGATTAGTATTGGCCACAAATAATTCCTTCCAAGTGGTCAAAAAGTTGATAAATAATATTGTTTAAGCATTATGTGTAATATGTATGAACTCATTCGAAAAAATGTCAAGATTTATGGCAAAACGATTCATGGTTTTTTGCAATACGATAACGTGATACAACAACAATAAAATCAAGCAAATACTATTACATAAGTATCATATTCGTCAGATATAGCACTGCGTGACTTTTTCCTAAAATGTTTAAAAAAACCTGGACAAAAGTCTATAGAATCCATTCAAGAGAATTTACTGGCTGCTTTGAAGGAGATACGCTTTCAAGATTAAAAACTATTTCGATGACTGGAAAAAAACTTTGTAATAAGTGTTTTACAGTGAAAAGGGATTGAAGGATATAAAACCAATTTGAATAAATAATTAAATACTTGGTGTTTTAATTAAAAAGTGGCATTACTTTTTGATCATAATGATATGTTGATTGCTTATAAATATTGCATTATAAATGTTTATTAAAGAAGATACTTTGCAACTTGGACTTTTTATTGGGCAGTGTAATACAAGATCGAAAATATTAAATTCTGCCTGTTAAAACTGGAAGATCCAACTACTAAAATACTACTAAAAAAGAACAAAAGTTCGGTTTCATTTAGATAATCAGTGTAATTCCAACAATAAATTTATACTTCAAGGAAAGTTACTATTCCTTTTCATTAAAGTGAAATAAAAGCAGTAGTCGCTGATGAAAAACCAGACTATTAAATGTACTTGATAAGAGTTTTCATATAATTAAAATTTATTTTGCGATGAGAAACTCTTTAGAAAGCCATTCATTATTCAAGTTTGAAATTTAAAGTTCCGAGGAGTACAAGAACAATCGCGAAATTGTATTAAAATCTTCAAGTCGAAAGAACCATACACGTCCTCCCATTCCGTGTCCGCGATTTACTCGAATTTGTATTATTTATTATTTGATTTTCTTTTCTATCTTTTACCCGATTTACATTTCAAATGATCCGAAGTCTGCTTATGGCAGTTTGACTCTCTGTCTCGGCGTTTAGACCGTATAAAATTGCATTAAGCACATAATATCTATTTTTGCCGGTATAAGCTCCATTCTGCCGCAGAGCTTAGTTTTTACACTAACAAAATTGGCCTGAGGCTTTTTTCCAGTTTTCCTTTATATACAGAAAACTTTTTAAAACTTTCTCTGTATTAAATTAATTTAATATCTATTAAATCAAATACAAAACAGCTTTCATAAAGAATAATAAATATAAAAATTATCTTCCCTATTTTCAATAACTGTAGCCATTTTCTGACAACTAAGGAATGTTCTGGTGAACGGAATTAGGTGGTTTTGATATGCTTATCAACCGTGGTTAATAGTAGAGGAAGGGGTGATGGGGTCAATTGAACTACGGGGAAATTGAACCAGGCGACTTAAAAATTCGATAAACATAAAAAAATTAAACGTCCTCTTAAAATTATGTTCTAATATGTTAACCCCTGATTTGCTCAAAATTTGGAGTCATTATCATGACCTAATTTCGAAAAATTCAAATTTTTGTGTTTCAAAATGTTTAATGATATTAGTTTTGTCTCTCAACCAAATGTTCAATAATATTTCAATTTTTAAATATAATCATAAAATTTCAATTGTAATGTCTCCATATATCTATATTTTACAATTGCTAACTTGATTAAAGCACAATAATTTTTTTATAATTTTTTATAAAACAAACATCTATCACAACGTCATAAAACAAACATCTATCACAACACAAACTATCTCAACGCACAGTCACACTACCACCCCACTCAAATCCAGGCAGTAACATTCAAAGTTATACTGCCATACATCAAAGAAACAGCGGACTGTATCGGAGAGACTTTTAAGAAAACACAAAATAAGGACAGCATACAAATCTCAAAGACAAGGCCAGACTAGAAAATTTAGTTTTAGTTTATCGCATCTCATGCTCAGGCTACATCGAACAAGCAAACCGAATAACATCTACCAGAATCGAGGAACATAAAACAAGCATACGGAATAAGCAAACAACATCGGCATTATTCCAATATCAACTAAAAACAGGCCACAAAATTAACTTTGATGAATGCAACGAGATAGAAAAGCGTCCTTAGACCAGCAGACCCAGACAACACGACATTCAGAGCACGACTGGAAACAGAGACGTTGCAAGCGCCTCAGGGATCGGCGCTAGCGCCAGTGCCAGCAAATCGCTACCGACTAAGACTGAGGCCAGAAGAGATAAATATCACACA
The DNA here is from genome assembly GCA_031761425.1 of Cosmopolites sordidus. NCBI lineage: Eukaryota > Metazoa > Arthropoda > Insecta > Coleoptera > Curculionidae > Cosmopolites > Cosmopolites sordidus. The sequence goes on along the minus strand of JARFXV010002794.1, from coordinate 7,624 downwards.
GCAGACCGATCTCTCTCAGAAAGTCACGAACTTCGCGACAGTAAGCACTGAAGATGCTAAATCTATATATATATATATATATATATATATATATATATATATATATATATATATATATATATAGCGAAAAGCAATCATATCGCATTATATTATAATAATTGTATTGTATAAAAGTAATGCAATATTTTGGAGAGATTTCACTCATTGTTATTAAATATTGCTTTCGGCTCAGCAGTCAGATTCTTTAGTGAGATACTTTATTCAAATTTGAAACTCAGTTATAATAACACGGAACTTAAAGTGAAAGCATTAAGTCGTGCACCTAATGGGAGAATAAGTTGAAAATTTGAAATGAAGTTAAGAAAGCTCGCAAAACTTTTATACTCAATTAAATCATGTAACACCAAAAGATTCTTCTGCAGTTTGGTTTCTCGCAAATCTTTTTCCAATTTTGAGACAATAAAATTACTGTTAGCTCATGTTATACTTTGCTGTATGTCTTACTATCTGTGTGTTACACAAAAGCATAGAAACTGTTCCATTATTTAGTTTGGTTACCTTTAAACGGTAAAAAAATATTCGTTAGACAGTGAGACAATTAGACATTGCTGGTCCTACCGTAAAGAAGAGAGATAATTTAAGGATCAGAGTTATGAGTGAGTTCGATGTCATAGTCATCACAGAATTATAGAAGGATTTTTTTTTGATATAGCTATGTTTCGAGGATGACTGTTAATCGACATATACTAACGATGAGGATGGGTGCTTACAGTCCTTATTAAATAATTCCTCTTACAGCACATCAATAAGACACGTCTCAGTCGAACTAGAATTAATGATATCTGGAATAGAACTCTATTTGCTACAGAGACGCGTCTAGATTTTGTATAGGTAGTCATGATGGGCGCAGATGAATCATAGGTTCTCAGTGTGAAATACGAAATATAACTTTAGCATTAGAGTAGTATACAGTTAACATCGGGCTGAATGCTTGGAAAACATGTTAGGCCTAGTGACCATCAGAGGAAGTTTAATTTAGATCCATTATGTAACCGAAAAACTGCAGCAACTTGCATTTAAGCTCACCCAAATTTTATCTTTCAGCAAGATTTATCGCCGAGAGAATATGTGTGGAATACTGGGCGAACTACTGAGCGATTGTATCGCTCATCAGCAACTTCAAATGAATTTGAAGCTTGTATACAGCATGCCTGGGAAACTTTCCTCAACGAACACATTGGTCATCTAATAATGTGTTGCTGTTGCGTTAAACTGATGTAATATCAATAATCAATAAAACAAGAGTCTTCTTCTTTTTCTTTTTCCATTGGTTCTACAGCCCTATTGGACCATGACCTCCCTTAATTTCCGTCTACACCCAGAATGGTTTCTTGGTTTTATTGGCCAGCATCTTACCTTTAATAGTTCCTCGTATTCTCTCGTATTCTTGGCCTGCTTCTACCTCTGTTTCAGATCAGTTCTTCTCTGGCCAGCCTTTTGGAAATTTGTCCGCTTTCTATTCTTTCTACGTGTCTAACTCATCTCAATCTCTGTATTTTAATAAAGTTCACTATATTTCTATATTTCATCTGATAAAGTTCGTGGTTTGGTATGATGCGCCCTCCTGTTTCTTCTCAAACTGGTCCATATAGTCGTCTTAAAACTTTCCTTTTTATCTTGGCAAGCATTTATTCGATCTTTTTAGATCCACGATTGGCTTCCGTATATGACAACTGGTTGATCACTGTCATTTTTTTTCGATCTGGCATTCGATAGTCGCCTAAAATTAACGTGCGTTGCTTCAATTTGACTCTTTAACTGTATATATATATATATATATATATATATATATATATATATATATATATATATATATATATATATATATATATATATATATTTATATATATATATATATATATATATATATATATATATATATATATATATATATATATATATATATATATATATATATTTATATATATATATATATATATATATATATATATATATATATATATATATATATATATATATATATATTTATATATATATATATATATATATATATATATATATATATATATATATATATATATATATATATATATATATATATATTTATATATATATATATATATATATATATATATATATATATATATATATATTTATATATATATATATATATATATATATATATATATATATATATATATTTATATATATATATATATATATATATATATATATATATATATATATATATATATATATATATCTATTTCATTATTTTTTTTCATTACTTTCCGAATACACTTTGTAAACAAAAGTTGAAGTTCTTTTATACTTCACGCATAGCTGTCGCTTCTTTTCTCGAAAATATTGAACAAAACTTCTGCACCGAAAACCTCTCTTAACAAAATCCAATTAATTTTTTTACGTGGGCCATAATTCTACAGCGCTCGGTAACTTCACGGAAACGCTTAATAAAAAGAGTTGGTGTGAGTTAAGGGGTGGTGGTGTTAAGGGAAGAGACGCCCTACACGCACTTGTATTAAATTGGAAGGATAATTTTTCGGACGACCCCGTCGTTTAAATCAAAAAGGGGGAGTGTCACTTTCCGATTGTCAGCGGTTTTATTTTTCGCTTTTTGTACATTTTTTCGTGTATATGTATGTGCAAACGAGATACCATGTGGAATTACATGACGGGATGCTTTGGATACCGTGAAAACATACGTGCCTTGAATTAGGTTGCTGAACTATAAAAAAATCAAAACAAAGATTAATTAAAAAAGGAAAGGCTTGTGCTTTGCAGTAATAAAAGTCCCTTATGGCAACTCAATAAATCACGAAATGGCTTGGACGAAGTCTGTTAGAACGTGACCCTTCAGGAAATTGAAATAACGAAGAGCAGAACATAAATTTATGACTCCATTGGTGATATAATATAATATAAAATAGCTCAGTCAGATTCTATTTTCAAAACAGTTACTAAGACATTATTGTTTGAAGAACAATATACTAGATGTGGCGGTTAATTATCCTTATTTTTTTTAAGAGATGGCTCTGGAAACAAGTTCGGTCCACAGTCTAATCTAAAATAATATATAGGAAGGTACTGGAATCTTGCAAAGGAGGATGGGAAATGTGTCAAGCGGTGACGCCATCTCAAGCATATCCAAGGCATCAATTTAAACTTTTTTGGCGTGCAGACTTAACAGATTTGGGTTCAAATCCTCACCGTTGTTATATTTTTTTTTGTTCAAAAATAGAATTAAAATTATTCTCTTATTAATTTCTGATTATTATTAAGTTGCAAGTTATTTTTTCAGTCTTTAGAAATAATTAGTAAAATTTCAAAAATATGCGTTATAAATCATACACGCTTGTTTTTTAATTGAAAAAGCTTAAAAGTGTTTTAAGTAAGATCTGTAAACGACATCCTTAGCTAAAGGTATAACAGTACAACCAGGTAATGAGGATATCGTCGTTTACAGCTTGTGAAGTGCATACATGCAAACTTCAACTAAAACCGCTCGAAAATGAATATATTCAATTTATTGTTTTTTTTAACAAGTACGGGTAGGATCGGGTAATTTAAACCATGCGTTGATCGAAAAATGACCAGAATGGGCGGATTAAGGAAAAGTGATTTTGCAGCATGACCACACCCCATCACACAGATCAAAAGCGATTAGAAACACCATATCTGCTCTTGGCTGGGAACTCTGGTCCCATCCGCCGTACTCACCAGACTTGACCCCTTCCGACTACCACTTGTTTTCATCAATATTTCACGCAGTTTCTATGAAACACTTACGGATGACTTCATGTCTGGATGACCTCAAATTACGTACGATTTTTCTGAGAGGACATCCACAAATTGCCAGAAAGATAGGAAAAATTTGCAGCAAGCGATGGCGTATACTTTGAATAAACTATTTTGACCTTTCTCCCAAATTAAACGTGTTTATTTTAAGAAAAAAATAAACATTATTAACCGTCACACCTGGTGTGCAGTGTGGTCGATAATTAATGATTGATTCACTGATGCTTCAATGATACATTCATCCATTTTTGATATAGTTTTTCGGTGATTTTTAGACACGTAACTACTACCATGGGGTGCTTAATGATATACTTAAAAATAATAGGATGTCTCAATTTTTTAAGATTAAAGTGCACAATCAAAGGATCCTCTCTGTTTTAAAGTGTGGCTCCTGTATACTTACAAACATCAGCCTGGACAAGCTAGCAAAAGCACCAAGAGCTATGTTAGTGTGCTAACTATGACTGTCCCAACTATGAGTTTCGGTGATTACAATGCAAGACTGAAATAGAAGTGATGGAATAACATAATATTGCAATGGAGGCCGTGGTTGGAGAAAATAACGTGAAACGGATTGGCGAGCTACACTGAAAACGTCTGGCTCAGAGCGAAAATAGCTACAAGGGTTTGCTAGATGCCTATATCCAGAATGGGATGTCATGAGGAGCAAAAGAAGAAGTTCTACAATAAACTTATATACTGCATTTCACATACCATCTTTATCAACTAATATTTGTCTGAAAAAACACGTCCCTTCCATTCTTTACCTTAATTGGCTTGCAACTTACACTATTCTAATTTAAGAACACAAGCTTATTAGTGGAAAGCTGTATTACTCGTTAATTAATTAAACGAATAATGCAATCTATGGAATCCATTATTAAATATGTGCATTGCTTAGAAATATTCTTAATCTCTTCAGCTTTGCCTGGTCTGTGGTACATCTTAGCTGTAGTGTCTCTTTTGTGACATTACTTAACAGTCTAACAGCATTTTGTTCAACAAGCAAGTAGCAGTATTTTTTTATAGTCTTACATATACAGGGTGTAAGGGAAATAACTTTCGTAAATTTAAAAGTTGTATAATGGGCTCATGCTCATGCTCCACGTCGGTGCTTTGCCGCACCAACGTGGAGAATGGGTGAACCGACGTGAAGCATGGGTGAAGGATGGCGTGGCTACATGTGATTGCAGCCTCCATTCGACATGGCCAATTTATATGGTTATGGCTTTAGTCGTTCCTTCATCCACTCTTCAGGTCTTGGTCTTGGGAGACGTTTGCTGGCGCTTTGGATGACGGGTGAAGGCCATCCAGAACGACGTGGAGTATGGGTGAACTTTATTTTCTTATATCATCATCATCATCATCAGCCCGTATCGATCCACTGCAGGATGAAGGCCTCTTCAGCATGCTTCCAACCTTCACGGTCCTGGGCTTTCCTCTGCCACTCGGGTCCAATATACTTAACGAAGTCATCAATCCATCGTGCCTTCGGTCTTCTTCGCGGACGTTTGCGATCAAGCGGTATCCACTGCAGGATTGCCTTGGTCCATCTGTCGTCCCATCGCCTCGCTATATGGCCTGTCCATCTCCATTTCAATTGTTTTACTCTTCCAATGATGTCACAGACTTTTGTTTGTTCCCTGATCCATGCGCAGGACTTTCTGTTTCGTCTTGTAATGCCAAGCATACATCTTTCCATTCCCCTCTGTGCCACCCGAAGTTTTTGAATTGATTGCGATGTGAGTGTCCAGGTTTCACTTCCGTATGTCATAACGGGTAGAACGCACTGATCGAATACTTTTCTTTTCAGGCAAAGTGGGAGTCTGCTCTTAAACACTATGTTGAGCCTACCAAATGCCTGCCAGCCACATTTAACACGCCGTTCCACCTCCCGGACGGTATTCCCCTCCATGGAAATCCTCTGCCCAAGATATATAAAGCTGTCCACAATCTCTAAATCCCTTCCTAGAACTGAAATTCTTCTGTCCTGAGCGAAGTTATTGAACATAACCTGACTCTTTTTTAGGTTTATTTTCAAGCCAAATGGTTCGCCAGCCCTTTGCAGTTCTTGTATGCGTCTTTGCAGCTCCTCTGGGTCTTGTGAAATGAGAATAATATCATCTGCAAATCTAAGATGGTTTAAGTTTGCACCATTGATCCTTACACCATCCTGTTCCCAATCCAGTTTACGGAATACTTCTTCAAGGCCAGCCGAGAAAAGAATAGGCGATATTGCGTCACCCTGCCGTACACCTCGTTCTATATTAACTCCCACTTCAAGATCATCAAGGTGAATTGTGGCTGTAGCTCCATCATACATCGATTCCAATAGGTTACATAGGCTCTCTCTACACCTTGACTAAGTAGTGCATCCATTATCGCATGCATTGAGATGGAATCAAATGCTTTTTCGTAGTCGATAAAAGCCAAGCACAGTAGCATGGTGTATTCGTTGTGCATTTCTATGACCTGCTGTACAACCTGGATGTGATCCATTGTACTGAATCCACTTCTGAATCCTGCTTGTTCTCTTGGTTGTGCGTCATTCAGTTTTTTTAATATTCTTTTAGAAATTATCTTAGTGAAAACTTTGTACATCACTGATAGGAGGCTTATTGGACGGTAGTTCTTTAAATCTTCCTGTGCTCCTTTTTTATGTAAAAGGATCACTTCTGCATTTTTCCAAAAGGGTACTTTTTGTTCTTTGAGGCATTTTGAGTATAATTTTGCCAGTGTTTTATGTAACGTCCGACCACCAGCTTTTAGCATTTCGACAGTTACACTATCCTTTCCTGGAGCCTTGCCGTTCTTCATCAATTCTATAGCATTTGTTACTTCCTCCACTAGGATATCTGGCATTATATATTGTTCTTCCGTGGGTGTTGCTCTCCCTGACTGGCTCTGATCTTCATATAACTGGGAATAAAACCTTCTGACAATCTCTAACATTTGGGTACGCGTCCCTGCACACTGTGCCATCCTCACGCTTTAAAGCATATATTTGCGTTCTTTTGTTTCTCAGCTTCTGTTTAGCTTTGTTAATTCCTTTGTTTTCTTCCAGGGTTTTTTGCACTAGCTGCATATTGAATCGGCGCGTGTCCTCTCTGATACGTTTTCTTATAGTTTTGCAGAGCTCAGTGTACTCGACCCTGCTAAAAGGACTACCTGCATTTCTCATTGCTCGCCGTTTCTTCATTAAATCAATGGTCTCACTGGAGATTTTTGATTGTTTTGAGACATTTTTCCTCTGGTGCTATTGAAGCAGCCGTTTGAAGTACATTGTTTGCGATTTCTTCATATTGAACTGATATTTCCACCTCCTCTGGATCTTGTAACGCAGCAAACCGGTTTGAAAAAGCAATCTCAAAATCGCTTCCTCTCTCCAGCAGTTTCCAGAATCCACCTTGCCCTTCTTTGATCTTACCATTCTTTCGCGCTCTTTTCGACAGTCAATCCGAACCCTTGCTCGTACCATTCGGTGGTCACTTCCAACATTAAAATTGTTAAGGACAGTACAATTGGTAAATATTGTTTTATCGTTGGTCATGATGTAGTCAATTTCGCTTGTGAGCCCAGATGGACTTTTCCATGTCCATTTTCTGCTGATATTTTTCTTATAGAATGAATTCATAATATATAGTTCTTGTCCTTCAGCAAAATCAACTAATCTGTCACCTCTATTGTCTCGCTCACCAGTTCCATATGGGCCAGTTGCATTTTCGTCTGTTCTTGTTGTTCCAATTCTGGCATTAAAATCACCCATCAAGATTTTGTACCTACATTT
>JARFXV010002793.1:0-25000 GCA_031761425.1 Cosmopolites sordidus | reverse complement strand
GATGCTGATGGATTTTTTCCCCGAGAATTTCTTTTCAGGACCTCAATATTATTAGTCAAGAGAAGAAAAAATTAACAGTGAATTCCTTAAGACATGATACCCGTGAGAAACACACCAGTAATTATATCATTAAGTAATTCGACAATAATAATAATAATCCGTTTCAGAGAAATAAAGCGTACGAGGAATTTATGTCGGACGTCGATCCGAAAGTAGTTTTTTTATTTTTGTTCCATTAACAGCACTATCGGTTTTGTAACGTTCCTCTGATACGCAATTTTATACGTGCAAATAAAACCCTTTGGAAATTTTGATATTTTTAATGTGCTTATCTAGAGCATATTTAAATATCACTCCGCCATTTAGGTGATGGGTAGTATTTGTATTTTTCTTTGTTCATTCTATAGTTTTTTGTTGGTCCTGAAAAGGACCGATATTTCGAATCAGGTAAAGACCCTTCATGCAGGGATGCAGCAATCGTTTTGATTTTATTTCGTTTTACTGTCTGTCTTCTTTGGCAATAGCACGGCCTGAATGTTCGGTAAAACACCACCTTGGGCGATGGTAACGCCTGACAAAAGTTTGTTTAATTCTTCGTCATTTCTGATGGCGAGCTGCAAATGTCGTGGGATAATCCTGGTCTTCTTGTTATCTCTGGCGGCGTTTCCGGCCAATTCCAATACTTCGGCGGCAAGATACTCCATTACCGCGGCCAAATATACCGGTGCTCCTGCACCTACGCGTTCCGCGTAATTTCCTTTCCTCAACAATCTGTGAATACGGCCGACCGGAAACTGCAATCCGGCACGATTCGAACGCGACTTGGCCTTTCCTTTAACTTTGCCTCCTTTTCCGCGTCCGGACATATTTATTAATTTTATTTATTCTTTAACTGTAATAGATCAGATTCGCACGACGGGATTGCCGTCGCACAGTCAGATGAGATACTGTATTTTTTTGGTCAAGGTTCGCTTCATGATATTATATATCAGGAGACCAATAGAAACGCACGAACACGAATCTCTGTTCAATGGGCGGAGCGTAACTTATTCGTACGCTCTGTCACAAATACGGTGCCCTAGGACAGTGCTGAAACCAGTTCACCTTACGAGCTTGTAGTATACGTACGTTAATTCGACGAGTTTGTCAATAATGCCACCAAAAACCAGCGGTAAAGCGGCCAAGAAAGCCGGAAAGGCACAAAAAAACATCTCAAAAACTGATAAAAAGAAGAAGCGTAGGAGGAAGGAGAGTTACGCCATTTACATTTACAAAGTGTTGAAACAAGTACATCCGGATACGGGAATTTCCAGCAAGGCCATGTCGATCATGAATTCTTTCGTTAATGACATTTTCGAAAGGATTGCCGCCGAAGCTTCGCGTTTGGCCCACTATAACAAGAGATCGACAATAACAAGTAGAGAAATTCAAACGGCGGTCAGATTACTTTTACCTGGAGAATTAGCCAAACACGCCGTTAGTGAAGGTACCAAAGCCGTCACCAAATACACCAGTTCCAAGTAAAATACGTGAAAATTATTTCGAATGAAAGAAACAAAAACGGCTCTTTTCAGAGCCACAAATGAACGTAAAAAAAAAAAAAATATATATATATAGATCTGTAACCGACTCCGAGAAAATAATAAATCTAACATGACTTAAAGAGGTCATCGTTTCTCAATCATTTTCAGTGTCGCGACCCTCTATAATACCCAAAAGTTAAAAAAAAAAAAAAAAAAAAAACCGTCGCTACCTCCATTATGTGTTCGACCGCCATATTTTTCGATCACATTGAGACCCCTCTATTGCTGAATGCAATCCCCCTACCTACATTTTCTTTTAAGGAGGCTTGGTCCGACCTTAGGGTACAAACGTTCGCCTTCGCCATATTAGAGAAAATGGTGAAATTTACTTCTACCCTTTATAATAAGTATTACTAACGAGAGAAACACTGGCGCAATAGTTATTTCGAGCGAGAAAAAACATGTATTAAGGTAAAAGACTGACGTGATAATTATTTGGAATGAAAAAAAAAAAAATACTCCAAGCTTAAATGTTTCGCCATTGGTTTACGCATCGTTTGGTATAACGAATCGAAACAACGGGCATTCATGCACGATGTATTTTCCCTTTATTATTTGTACATACTCATTTTGTTGGTTCTGAAAAGAACCGGTTTTTTGCTATATATAAAATACGCATATATATATATATATATATATATATATATATATATATATATATATATATATATATATATATATATATGTACGGATTTATATAAAATATATTTTAGGCACGTTCGCCTCGAATACGCCTGGCCAGCTGGATGTCTTTGGGCATGATGGTGACACGTTTGGCATGAATGGCACACAGATTTGTATCTTCGAAAAGACCGACCAGATAGGCTTCGCTAGCTTCTTGTAAAGCCATGACTGCAGAACTCTGGAAGCGTAAATCCGTTTTGAAATCTTGTGCGATCTCACGTACCAAACGTTGGAAGGGTAATTTTCTGATCAACAGTTCGGTGCTCTTCTGGTAACGACGGATTTCTCGCAGGGCGACGGTACCTGGCCTGTAACGGTGAGGTTTCTTCACCCCGCCGGTTGCGGGGGCACTCTTTCTTGCCGCCTTGGTCGCCAATTGTTTTCTAGGAGCTTTGCCACCGGTCGATTTGCGTGCGGTTTGCTTCGTACGGGCCATCTCTTCTCGGACTATTACAATTACAGACGGACGTATAAGAACACAACGGTTAAATCACAGAGGTCGACAACGACACGCACCAGCCGAATGACAATTAAAAAAAGATCTCGAATTTGTTATACCCTCTCCTACGTTGCAGGCCATTGGCCCGGTAACGAACGATGGGCGGGGCCTCCCCGGAAACCCATATATAAGTTTAAGAAATTAAATGTGTTTCGTTGATTCGACGCGAAGACCGTTTGACTAACAAGTATTTGAGAAAAAAAAAAATGACCGGAAGAGGCAAAGGCGGAAAGGGTTTGGGAAAAGGAGGCGCCAAACGTCATCGTAAAGTGCTACGTGATAATATTCAAGGCATCACCAAACCCGCCATTCGAAGATTAGCCCGACGTGGTGGCGTCAAACGTATATCGGGTTTGATATACGAAGAAACCAGAGGTGTATTGAAAGTGTTCCTCGAGAACGTTATCAGGGATGCCGTAACATATACGGAACACGCCAAGAGGAAAACGGTCACCGCCATGGATGTGGTGTATGCCTTGAAACGTCAAGGACGTACTCTCTACGGTTTCGGCGGTTAAGTTGCAGATAAATTATTTGACGTTTTAAAATATCTAAAAAACGAAATCCAGACACAAAAAAAAAAAACGGTTCTTTTCAGGACCACAAAATAACATTCTAAATTATAAAAAAAAAATAGAGAGAGAACATTGTCGATAACGAAAGTGGAATTCACTTCGTTAATTGCCCGAGAGTCCATAAAACGACAATTAAAAAAAAAATATATAAATAACATAGACAGACATGGAGATTACGGACAACCAAGGTGGAATATCTCCCGTTAATCGGTGGAGAGTCGTTACAATAAACGTGCTTAAAATTAATTGAGGTGACATCGGTGAGAATACGACTGGACTTGGTTCACATACGTTTATTTTTACGTATTTAATCGAAATGATCGGATCGAATAATTCATGTAGCTACTGATAAGTACGGACGCCGTTTTCGCCCAAGAATCGCCATCGAGAGAACTTTCTAGCCTAACTTCTCCAATCGTTGCGATTACGGATATGTCTTTCTTTTAAATGTTCGTTCGATCTCCAGTACGTTTGATAATTGATCCTATCTTATCCGCCAATAATAATCATATTGAAATGTATTATAACGGTACGATAGTTAGCAAGGTGGTGGCCAAGACGAAGGATAAGAACGAGACTAGATTCCCTTCGATGGGAGAGAAGATCGATGGCAGGTCGCCGAAAATAGTTTTTTTTTTCCAGTAAGGTTATCTATTGCTCTACGAATCCGTGTACTTAATCGACCGGTGATATATTGGAGGTATTGGCATCGACGGGGCTATATCTTATTTATCCCATATTTATCCGAAATAATCGAAGCACATAAAATGTTTCTCTTGAAATGTCGAAATCGTAGGTTTGTCGTGGATCTTTTAATTTGATCTTGTCGACAGATCGACACGAACCGAACAGCTGCTGTATCCTGAAGGTAATGACAACGAGTCTGAATGAATTTTGTAATCTGGAATATGGCATTTTTTAACGAAAAATACAAAATTAAAAAAATGTTCCAACCTCGTTAAAGGTCTCGGCTAAGCCGGAAAACGGAGCAGTGTCTACGCGTAGACGTTCAGTCCTCCGTTCGCCCCTTCGGGTAAGATAGGCCATCTGTAGGTACAAAAAAATCATTTAGTAAAACGTAATTGTCGCGCGAGCATCGTTACGGTACCGCACTTCATCGTGAGACTAAAGATTTGTCTGTTATATTTTATCAATCTTTGACGACGACAACGAGAAATGGCAGATGCAGAAGTCGGCGGTCAAGCCACGTCTCCATCTAATCAGTTAGGAACGGGTAGCGGTGGTTCAGGGGCTTCATCTGCACCTACAGCAGCAACAACGGCGGCATCGGCGACGATTTCATCGAAAAAAGAAAAAACTGCAAAAAGAAAAAATCCCAAAGCCAAAGCTACGCATCCACCCACCGCCGAAATGGTAACCAACGCCATTAAGGGTCTGAAAGAAAGGGGAGGTTCGTCGTTGAGAGCGATCAAGAAGTATATCGCCGCCAACTATAAGGTCGATGCCGAGAAAGTATCGCCTTTCATTAAGAAATATTTAAAATCGGCGGTCGTATCAGGCACCTTGGTTCAGACTAAAGGAAAGGGGGCGTCCGGTTCGTTTAAATTGGCAGCAGCGGCGTCGTCTAGTTCGTCGGTTCAAACGAAACAATCGGCGGCAAGTGTTGTTTCATCATCCTCCGTTAGTGGTGGTGGTGGTCAAAGGAAAAGAAACACTACGGCAGCAACCAAAGCAGGCGGTAAAAAGAGTCCGGCGAAGAGAACGACGACGACGACGACGACGACGGCAGAAAAAAAAAAGACAGTCAAAAAGGCCACCGGGAAACCAAAGAAAGTTGCCGCCGCCGAGAAGAAGGTATCGGTGAAGAAGGCCGTCGAAAAGAAAATGGGAAAATCGGCTAGTTCGGGATCTTCGGCGATAACAGTTGGCGCCGCCGCCGCCACGGTGCCATCGAAGGCAAAATCACCGTCGAAAGCGAAGAAATCAAACAAAGCTGGCCCTACCAAGAAACCTAAGGCTCCCAAACCGAAAAGTGCCAAGTCTCCAGCCGCAACCGGAGGCAAAGCGAAGAAAGCAGCTTCCCCAAAAAAGAAGAAGTAAACGGTTCTCTCCTTTGTGGTTTCATCATAATCTCGATCAAGAGGTATGAAGAAATCGAATGTGCACAACACAGATTGTTGACTACAACGACCGTCTCGTATTAACCACCTCCATCATCATCATCATCATCATCCGGAGAAGACGTAGAAAACCTGCACGTTTACAAAAGCTTTACGGTTTTCAAAAATCGGTTCTTTTTAGAACCACAACATTTAATGTCACTGAAAAAAAATTAAGAATAAACATCCCTTAAGTCATGATACTGATATATATATATATATATATATATATATATATATATATATATATATATATATATATATATATATATATATATATATATATATATATATATATATATATATATATATCTATATATAGATATATATATATATATATATATATATATATATATATATATATATATATATATATATATATATATATATATATATATCTATATATACATATAATATATATATATATATATATATATATATATATATATATATATATATATATATATATATATATATATATATATCCGAAAGGTAATATTAAATCGATACTACTAACTATTTGAAAAGGTTACCACCGAACGATGCCCGCGAGGATTTTATGCCGATTTAAGTCCCTCCATTTGTAGCGGTTTTTTTTTGCGTTTCTCAGGTGTTTTTAACGTTTCCCAGTCACGTAATTCTCGATTCATATCGATAAAACGCTAAGGAGATCATGAGGTATTTTTTTTATTGATAATGCTATTGTCTTATGCCTGTCAGGCATTTCATTTAACTTTAATTGATGTACATACTTAAAGTATATCTATAGATCATGCAACTGTATAAGGAATACGTATCGATAGTATTTTTTTTTTTCATTCCAAAGATGTTTTGTTGGTCCTGAAAAGGACCGATATTTCGAATCAGGTAAAGATCCATCGTGCAGGGATGCAGCAATCCGTTTTAATATTTTATTTCGTTTTACTGTCGGTCTTCTTAGGCAATAGCACGGCCTGAATGTTAGGCAAAACACCCCCTTGTGCGATGGTCACGCCGGACAATAGTTTGTTCAATTCTTCGTCATTTCGAATGGCTAATTGTAAATGTCGTGGTATAATCCTCGTCTTTTTGTTATCTCTGGCGGCATTTCCCGCCAATTCCAATACTTCGGCGGCTAGATATTCCATCACCGCGGCCAAATATACCGGTGCTCCGGCACCGACACGTTCCGCGTAATTTCCTTTTCTCAACAATCTGTGAATACGACCGACAGGAAACTGCAATCCGGCACGATTCGAGCGAGACTTTGCTTTCCCTTTAACTTTGCCACCTTTTCCACGTCCGGACATGTTTGGTTATTTTATTTTGTTTTTTTAACTATAACCGTTCAGATTCGTACGACACGAACGTCGCAGAGTCATATGAGATACTGTATTATTTTCTATTTCTATTTTATTAGCCTGGTTTTTAAGTTAGCCTTTTCGGCCCTTACTTATATAGCATGAGATTGACCCAGAATGGGTTTCTAATTATTTTGAGGGTCTCTAGTTGACCCAGGAAATGTCGGAATGTTTGGTCCCGAAGGACGGAGGTCCGACTGTTCATGAAGTGGTTTTTCAATGAAGTCCAGGCGAACTTCGGGAGGTTAATTTGGAAAACCGATGAAGTCATCGGCGTTGCGGTGCTAATTTCTGCCGTTGCCGGGCCGACGCTGCGCATAGGTGCAGTCGCCGGGCCGGCACAGACAGAAACGCTAGATTGTGCGACGGCGGTAGCGGAGGCTGAGACTTACACAAGTCGGAAAACGAGAAAACTTCGTTAACCGGGTCTTGATGCCGGAGATTGGGGACGATGATATCGGAGTATTGCCCTGTGGCTAGGGCAGGAGGTCCGATAATTCGCGTAGCAGTGGATTGCTACCTCGCGAGGCTGTGAGCTTCAGCTTGGCGAGTGTGGTTTGATGGAATTGAGAGATCGGTGGCAC
Organism: Cosmopolites sordidus; assembly: GCA_031761425.1. NCBI lineage: Eukaryota > Metazoa > Arthropoda > Insecta > Coleoptera > Curculionidae > Cosmopolites > Cosmopolites sordidus. Next base: position 17,615 of record JARFXV010002793.1, on the reverse strand, counting down.
GCAGGCCTCCCGATGGATTTGGTTATTTCTAACGTACCAAGGTGCGTCTAGGGCCACACGCAAGGATTTATTTTGGAAAATTTGAAGTTTCTTGATCAGAGTTGGACCAAGAAACCGGTAGTACGTATGGAAGCCGTACAGAACTACTGATCTGACAAGGATTTTGTAGATCATGACTTTGATTTTTGGAGCGAGGTTGCTCGTTCTGCATGAGAGCGGGTACAGCATTTTGATGATGCCGCAACCCTTGCAGATGGCTTGCTGGATTTGACTGGACCAAGAGAGATGTCGGTCGAAATGAAGACCTAAGTAGGTTGCTTTTTGCAACCATGGAATCGGAACTTTGTCCACCAGTAGCCTGTATTCTCTGATGAAGCGTTTATTAGTGAAGATGATCGCCTGAGTCTTTTTCGGATTGACTTGCAGGCGCCAGAATTTGAGCCAGTGGATAGCTGCATTAAGTTGCTTCTGGAGTTTGTTGTGAATCACAGAAGTCTGAGGAGACGCTACAAAGTAAGCTGTGTCGTCCGCGAAGAATGCGGATTTCACATCTTGTGAGCGTGGAATACCGGCCAAGTAGATATTGAACAAGGCCGGTGCCAGGGGGGAACCTTGCGGGACGCCCGCTTTTATTTGTTTTCTCGTGGAGACGGAAGAGTTTATTCGAACTTGGAAGGTTCTGTCTTCCAGGAATGAACGGATTAACAAGGTCAGATCTCGGGGAAATCCGAGAGAGATGGTTTTGTAGATGAGACCATCATGCCAGACTTTGTCGAAGGCTTTGGACAGGTCGAGAAGAACTGCTCCGAGATGCCATTTTTTCTCGAGAGCTGAATGGACTTTGCTGGCCAACCTGGCCGCTTGGTGAATGGATGAAAGACCTTTCCTGAACCCGAATTGTTCATCTGGAATGATCTTTTTGGAGTCGGTGAAGCTGTTGAGGGCTTCGAGGATGGTTTTTTCAGCGATTTTGGAGAGAGCGCTGAGGAGACTGATCGGCCTGTAGTCGGCCGGGCTCGGACTGTTGCATTTTTTGGGTATCACGGCAAGAATGGCGTGCTTCCATGAGCTTGGATAATGTTGGAGGCGCAGAATGGAGTTCACGATGTTTGTGATCTCCGCGATCTGCTTGCTCGGAAGTTTCTGAAGTTGCCTGGCCGTGATACCGTCAAAGCCGGGGGTTTTTCTGGGGGCGAAGCTTTTGATTATTGCTGTGATTGAACGGGGGGAAGCGAGATGATTTTGCAGGAAGGAGATTTGCGGGAAGATAGGTAGCTGGGCCGAAACCCTGCTGACCTCCGCATCGAAATTTGGATCTGCTTCGGGATGACGTTGACAGGTCATCTGAAGCTTGAAGGACTCAGCCAGAAGTTCGGCTTTGTCCACATCGGAGACGGCGACAGCGCCATCTGCATCCGATTTTAGCGGTGGAATAATCCTCCTGGATTTTCCCGCCAAAGACCTCGCCAGACGCCAGATCTGCCTGGAGTTCGATGAGTCCAGAGAGGAGAGCAGGTTACCCCACTTTACTTCTCTGAAAGACTTCATCGCTTGCCTGGCTTCTCTGGTCGCCTGGTTTGCCCGCCTTTTATCCTCGGGATCGAGGGTGGATCTGGCCCTTCTCAACAGGCGATTTCTCGCTCGGAGAAGGTTTTTCAGATCCAGCGGGAGGTCTGTGGTTAGCCTGGACTGGTTGGCTGGCCGTGGCTCCGAAGCGCTGTTGTAGGCCTGCTGAATGTCCTTGGACAGCTTGCTGACTGCAAGCTCGAGTTGCCTGGGGTCGTTGATCGTCGGTATGGGATCTGTAAGATGAAGAAGATTATTATATTTTGCCCAATCCGTGATTTTAATTGGGGGCCTGAAGGGGGCGTCCAGCAGGTGGTTGTCACCCATCTCTAGCAGGACTGGCAGGTGGTCGGAGTCCAGCTCGTGGATAACTCTCGTAGCTGTGGCTCTTCTGGAGTCTTTCACCAGAAAGAAGTCGATGACGGATCCGGTGTGCTGAGGAACTCCGGCGGCGTAGTGTGTTGGTTCGTCTGGATAATCGATGTTGAATCCCCAGGTGTCGCAGATGTTTTTGAGTTCGCGTCCACGAGTGTTTGTGGACTGGCAGCCCCAATCTTCGTGGTGTGCATTGAAGTCTCCGCCGATGATTTTGGCGGAGGTTCCCTGCGCCAACTTTTCGTAGTCGGCTGGAGCGATGGTGTCCTGATTTCGCTGGTAGACTGAAGCGAGAATCAGGTTGCTTTGGTCTTCGAGCTCAATGGCGATTTGGGTGATTTCCAGACTGACCATGGCCGGAGGGAGCAATTCATGGTGGCGGATGCTGCTCTTTATCAGGATCGCAGTGCCGCCGCCTGGGCCGGTTTTTCTATCGTTCCGATAGATGGTGTAGTTGGGGATGCTGAATCTAGAGGAGGCTTTTAGGAACGTCTCCTGAAGGAGGGCGACGTCGATGTTGTAGGACGTCAGTGTGTCGGCAAGATCCTCCTTCTTGTCGCGCACTGAACTAGCGTTCCATGAGATTATCTTCAGCGTCCTGGGTCTAGTGGCCATTGCTGGGTTGCAGTGCATGGAGGAAATGAGTCATCATGTCACTCATCTGCTTGTGTTGTTGTTCAAGCAGCTGCTTGAACATTTGTTGGATTGAGTTGAGGTCGACTGCCGGGGGAGCCGAGTTCATCTTCTGTGTTCCCCATACGTGAGTCGGTGGGGGGATCTTTACGGGGGTCTTCTTTGGCGGCGGTGGTTGTTGTTGGTTGGCCTCTGGTGTGGTTTTTTGGCCTTTGGTCGGGCGACGTGGACACCCGGAATAGTTAGCAGTGTGTGCCCCCTGGCAGTTACTGCATTTTGCTGGAGTTTTCTTGCTCTTTTGGCAATCTTTTGTGTTGTGCTGACCGGCACACTTCACGCAGATGGATGGTGCGTGGCATTGTTTCGCTGTGTGCCCGTACAGTTGGCAGTTAAAGCACTGCACGGGTTTTCCATTGGATTTCTGGGCTTCAACCCTGATTGATTGCCTCATGAATCTTGTAATATTGAAGATTTCGTGCTGCTCTCTGGGCACGACAACCTGTACGATTGCTATGGGGATAGGTTTCTTTCTCCTGTCCTTGGCTGGTCTTGTCCATCTTTCGACGTGGATGGGGGTGAAATTTAGTTTCGCCAGCTCGGCGCGGATTTCATCGTTTCCGATGGTTTCGACTAGGCCGCGGAGTAAAACTCGGAGGCCTCTTTCTTCTGGCGCGCAGAAGGTGTGATAAGGGTAGTTCTTGGCATCGAATAGTTTGGTTATTTTCCTGTAGTCGACTTCTGCCTCGGGGTGGAATGCTGCCCCCTCGGGCTTATTTGTGGTGTGAAATTTCACACCGTCTCTTGCCAGTAAACTGGAGGCTTCAGAATAGACGGTCTTGCTCCGCAGGACGATTGGTCTCGACTTAAATCTCCTGCCGCCGTTTGGCTGGTCGGCGGATACGGACGCGGGAGGCCCGGCTGGACGAGCGAATTGCTCGGGGCCGGGATTGTTTCTCTTCGCGGGCGCGGAATTACTCACTGACACTTCACTCGCGGCACTGGTTGACGGCGCGGGGTCGGAATCGTTTTTTGACGCGGGTGCGGCACTAGTACGCGGCGCGTCGGTATCGGACGGGGATGGTGCGTAGGTGTTTCCACTGGCACCTGCTGCTGAAGGTTTTTTCGTCGGTGGATTGTTGGCCGGCGATGGTTGGCTTGTTTTCCTCTTCTTCGAGGATCTGTGCCTGACAGTGGTGAAACCAATGTCGTCGGCACTTTTGTCTAAGGGCGAGAGCGTGCAATCCATCGCTGCGGACGAGGCTGCTGAATTGCTGCGGCTGCGGCTTTCCGTTTGCGGGGCTTGGCTTGAGGTGGACCGGCTGCGGCTGGTGTCCTCGGCGGGCTGGTTTTGTTTCCTTGTTTCCATTATTATTGCATTCAGTTTGGCGTTTTCTTCCTTCAGGTGCATGATCATGGCTTTTTGTTCCGAGAATTCTTTCATCAGCTGGTTGTGCTCTTCGACGGTAAACGTAACTTTTACGTTTACATCGGAGGGTTCGGCGGCGTCGGGTTGTCTCGCCATGGTGGCGTCTGGCTGTGACGACATGGCAGCTGTTGTCGGCAGTCTTTGGCTTGTCGGCTACCTGACTGTGGAAACGGGTCCCCACAGCATCGGTGCCGGCGGCGTCGGACCGTCTAGACTCTGCGGCGATGTCTCGGTAGGTAGGCGGTTTTCGTTCGACCGTGCGAACACTGTACAAACGACAGGTAGAAAATGCAGAGCGATTATCTTAGAGATGTTGTCTCTTCGATGACTCGGACTGAACTGGATACTGTATTAATCGGCATACCCCATTATATACTCAACGGACGAACCAGACGGTTAGTTGTATGGGCGGAGCTAAACGAACCCGTACGATCCGTCACAAAACGGACGAGGTTGCCCGTTCGAGAATCAGTTTACGATACGAACTTCTGCCATACGTACGTAAAATCGTTCAGTTTGTCCAACAACAATGCCACCTAAAACCAGCGGTAAGGCGGCCAAGAAAGCCGGAAAGGCTCAAAAGAATATCTCGAGAACCGATAAAAAGAAGAAGCGCAGGAGGAAGGAAAGTTACGCCATTTATATTTACAAAGTGTTGAAACAAGTCCATCCGGATACTGGAATTTCCAGCAAGGCCATGTCGATCATGAATTCTTTCGTTAATGACATTTTCGAAAGGATAGCTGCTGAAGCTTCCCGTTTGGCTCACTACAACAAAAGGTCCACAATAACAAGTAGAGAAATTCAAACGGCAGTCAGATTACTTCTGCCTGGGGAATTAGCCAAACACGCCGTTAGCGAAGGTACCAAAGCCGTCACCAAATACACCAGTTCAAAGTAAATACGTGAATGAAACAAAAGTAAGACTGGCGTCACAATTATTTCGAACGGAAGACGGAAAAAAAAAAAAAAAAAAAAAAAAAAAAAAAAAAAAAAAAAAAACGGCTCTTTTCAGAGCCACAAATGTTAAAGATAATAAAAAAAAGAACGAAAAATAAACGGTCTGTAATCGACTCCGAGCAAATAATACATCTAACTTATCCTTTAGGTCTTCGGTTCCCAATCGTTTTAGAATCGTCGTCGTCGTCGTAAGTAAGAAAACGTTGCGACCCTCTTATTTTTTGAACACTTTGAGACCCCCTATATATTTTAGTCTTGAAGAGGCATTGGACCCTATAATATGGCGAAAATTACTTATTTTCAATAGTATATGTATCACTAGCGAGAGAAAAACCGGTGCGATAAATACGTTGTCGCGATCCACTAATTGGCCAAAAAGTCAAGTAAAATATGTTGCTACACCCTTTATGCGTTGCGATCCCCCTATTTTAGAACACATTGAGATCCCCTCTATTCCTGAATGCAACCCCCCTTACATTTTCTTTTAAGGAGGCGTGGACCGTAGGGGGCAAACGCTCGCCTTCACCATATTATAGAATATGGTGAAATTTACTTATTTTCTCTATTATAAGTATCACTAACGAGGGAAAAAATGGCGTGATAATTGTTTCGAGCGAGGAAAAAAAAAAAAAAAAAAAAAAAAAAAAAAAAAAAAAAAAAAAAAAAAAACAATGTCAACGTAAAATTAGCGTATAATTCTGAAATAAGAAAAAGAGCAACTTGATAATTATTTCGAATCAAAAATGAAAAAAAAAAAAAAAAAAAAAAAAAAAAAAAAAAAAAAAAAAAAAAAAAAAAAAAAAAAAAAAAAAAAAAAAAAAAAAAAAAAAAAAAAAAAAAAAAAAAAAAAAAAAAAAAAAAAAAAAAAAAAAAAAAAAAAAAAAAAAAAAAAAAAAAAAAAAAAAAAAAAAAAACCTCCAAGCTTATATGTTTCGCTTTTGCTTTAAGCATCGTTTCGTATAACGAGTCGAAACAACGGGTTTTCTTGCACGATGTTTGTTTTCCCTTTCTTATTTATACATACTCATATTGTTGGTTCTGAAAAGAACCGGTTTTTTGTTATACTTTTATGATATATACCCACACATATACATTTACATTAATTATATTTAGGCACGTTCGCCTCGAATACGCCTAGCCAGCTGGATGTCTTTGGGCATGATGGTGACACGTTTGGCATGAATGGCACACAGATTTGTATCTTCGAAAAGACCGACCAGATAGGCCTCGCTGGCTTCTTGTAAAGCCATGACTGCGGAACTCTGGAAACGTAAATCCGTTTTGAAATCTTGTGCGATTTCACGTACCAAACGTTGAAAGGGTAATTTTCTGATCAACAGTTCGGTGCTCTTCTGGTAACGACGGATTTCTCGCAGGGCGACGGTACCTGGCCTGTAACGGTGAGGTTTCTTCACCCCGCCGGTTGCGGGGGCACTCTTTCTTGCCGCCTTGGTCGCCAATTGTTTCCTAGGAGCTTTGCCACCGGTCGATTTGCGTGCGGTTTGCTTCGTACGGGCCATCTCTCTCTTTACCGAATATTACAAGTACAGTCAAAGGTACAAGAACACTAAGGTTAAATTACGGATAGGAGTCGACAACGATGAGCACTTATCGAACGACAATTACAGAATGATGATCGACGCATACCAAAATTGGTGTTTTATTCTCTCAGGCGACTCGCTAGTGGTCCGGCAACTAGCTATTGGTCGGGTCGAGAGCAATGGGCGGGACGTTCCCGAAATCTGACAAAAGTAGCATATGTGTCATGTATGCCGACAGTCGTGTTCCGTCAATCCAAAACGAGGACGTTTCATTTATAAGAATTGACCAATCGATCGTCGATTTGAATTTAAAATAATTATATAAAATTAAAAAAAAAAAAATGACCGGAAGAGGCAAAGGCGGAAAGGGGTTGGGAAAAGGAGGCGCTAAAAGGCATCGTAAAGTGCTTCGTGATAATATTCAAGGCATCACCAAACCTGCAATTCGAAGATTGGCCCGACGTGGTGGCGTCAAGCGCATATCCGGTTTGATTTACGAAGAAACCAGAGGTGTCTTGAAAGTATTCCTCGAAAACGTAATCAGAGATGCCGTAACTTATACGGAACACGCCAAGAGGAAAACTGTCACCGCTATGGACGTCGTGTATGCCTTGAAACGTCAAGGGCGTACTCTCTACGGTTTTGGCGGTTAAATTACCCGATGTTTTGCAATATTAAAAGAAAACAAAAAAAAAACGAATTCTAGACAGACACAAAAAACCGGTTCTTTTCAGAACCACAAAAAAAAAAATACTTACATAAAAAAAGGGATACATTGTCGACAACATAGGTGAAATTTTCATCATTATTTATACGATTATCTAGAAAATTTTCTCACATATAAAATAAGATAGAAAAAGGGGGGAGACGGACACATTGTGGATAAAGCAGGTGGGGATGAATTTCCATCCCTAATTTTCGGGGAAGCATTCAATTTAACGAGCGCAAAACAAATTGAAGTAACGTGGATGAGAATAAGGTATCAGAGATGCAGTAACTGAATTCCTAACACGTCAAGAGAAAAACCGCCATCGCCATGGTTGTGTATGCCTTGAATGTATGTCAGGGGCGTACTCTCTACACTATTTTGGCGGTTAGATTTACTGACGATTTGCGATATTATAAAAAAAAGAACTCCGGGCATAAAAAAAGGTTCTTTTCAAAAACCACACTCACATAGAAAAGGGAGACATTGTCTCGATAAGTAATGTCGAAATGATTGTGGCGTGTTCATATATTAAATAAGAACAGATATTTTTGATATTTTTTGAGTTTTAGATAGTGGCGAAAAACCCAAATAAAGGATAAAAAATATTGTCTCGATAAAGCGGATGGAATTTTCATCGTAAATGTTATAGTGAATGTCTATATAAAATACATTGGACACATTGTGGATGAATTCTCATCGTTAATTTTCGGAAATGCCTTAAATGAAACGAGCGTACAGCTAACGTTAATGAGAATACGGTATCAGAGATGCCGTAACTTAAACAGAACACGCCAATTGAATAACCGTCATCGCCACGGACGACGTTGTGTATGCCTTGAAACGTCAAGGGCGTACTGCTTCGGCGGTTAAATTACCTGATGTTTTACAAAAAAAAAAAAAAAAATAAAGGAACTCAAGACACAATAAATAAACGGCTCTTTTCATAACTGCGGCGGCGGCGGCAAAAAAACATACTTAAAAAAGTGACTAATTGTCGACACAGTAGGTGGAAATTCCATCGTTAATTACACCACGACGACTATCTATAAAACTTTCTTAAATATTAAATTAGGCAGAAAGAGGGAGACAGACCGACGGACACATTGTAGATAAAAGAGGTGCTATGAATTCCCTTCGTTAAATTTCGGGAAAGCCTTAAAAGAAACCAACGCAGTGCTAACGTGGATGATAATAGCGTAAGTCTCTTTTTAGTATTAAATCATTTATTCGAAATGATCAAATCATATAATTCTTGCGGTTATTTAGGTAGGTAGAAACGCCGTCGCCATGTTTAAAGAAATACTTAAAAAAAAAGACAATCGCCCTCGAGATGAGGGAGGATATTCCCGTTAATTTTTCCCAACCGTTCCGATTACAGACATGCCATTTGTTCGTTCCATAATTTACGTGCTCTATTTTTTATTTTAGCGGTACGATAGTTAACTAGGCGGTGTATAAGAACGAGACTCGTTTACCTTTCAAAGGGAGAATAGAACGGTGACAGGTCATCGGGAAAAACGTTTTTTCGGCAAAGTCGTTTATATATCTCGAAATCCGAATACTCCACCGATCGGTGATATATCTGAGGTATTTGTATCGCCTGGACAATCTGTAATATCTGGTTTACTTAACTGAAATAATCGAACTAATTAGAATGTTTTTCTTGAAACGTCGAGATCGTCGGTTAGTTGTGATTTTTTTAAATTGAACCTTGTCGAAGGATCGACATGAACCAAATGCCTCCGGTAGCTTCAAGGTATTGACAACGAATCAAGTTAAATATTGCAATCCGGTGAATGGCATTTACTAATGAAAAATACAAAATAAAAACTTTGTTCCGAGCTCGTTAAAGGTCCCGGCGAAGCCGGAATCAGGAGCAGTGTCGACAGTCAGACGCTCAGTCCGCCGTTCGCCCGTTTTACTTTACTATGCAATTTTTGGTGGAGCGAGTGGGCATATTTAGTAAGACGCAACAGACGACGAAGGACGAGCAGCAATACGATTCTGTTCTTTAGCGAAACGCGATAGTAGTGAGTTCTTCGTTACATTAACATTTGACGATAACACGCGCGAGCGCGCGGCGAAATGGCAGACGCGGAAATCGCCGGTCAGGCTACATCTCCATCTAATCTGTCGGGCACAAGCGGAGGCGGTTCCGGGCCCTCGTCTGTACCGCCCGCACCGTCGTCGGCGGCGGCGGCGGCGGCATCGGCTTCATCAAAAAAGGAAAAAACCGTTAAAAGAAAAAATCCCAAAGCCAAAGCTACGCATCCACCGACGGCCGAAATGGTAACAAACGCAATTAAGGGATTGAAAGAAAGGGGCGGTTCGTCATTGAGAGCGATCAAGAAGTATATTGCCGCCAACTACAAGGTCGATGCCGAGAAAGTATCGCCTTTCATCAAGAAATATTTAAAATCGGCAGTTGCATCCGGTACCCTGGTTCAGACCAAAGGAAAAGGTGCGTCCGGTTCTTTTAAGCTGGCAGCGGCATCGTCTAGTTCGTCGGTTCAAGCGAAACAATCGGCGACGAGTGCTGCTTCTTCATCCTCTGGACAAAAGAAAAGAAATATTTCAGTGGGAGCGGCGGCGGCGGCCAAAGGAGGTAGCAAAAAGAGTCCGACGAAAAGAACGACAGCGGCGGTGGCAGCAGCAGCAGCAGCAGCGACGACTGAAAAAAAGACAACCAAAAAGGCAGCAGGAAAATCGAAGAAAGCTGCGGTCGTCGTAGCCGAGAAGAAGGCTTCGGTAAAGAAAGCCGTCGAAAAGAAAACGGGAAAATCGGCTAGTTCGGGATCTTCGGCGGTAACAGTTGCCGCCGCCGCCGCTACGGTGCCATCGAAGGCGAAATCTCCGTCGAAAGCGAAGAAATCAAACAAAGCCGGCCCTACCAAGAAACCCAAGGCTCCTAAACCGAAAAGCGCTAGATCTCCAGCCGCCGCCGCCGCTGCCGGCGGGGGCAAAGCGAAGAAAGCAGCTTCCCCAAAAAAGAAGAAATAAACGAAGACCCCGATTTTCGTCGTTACATCTTAATCTTTCAAGAGGTATGAATAAATCGAATGTTCCCAATACAGATTATCGACGACGACGACCACCACCACCACCAAAACCATCATCTGGAATGATGATGTAGGAAAATATGTTTACGAAAGCGTAACATTTTCCAAAAAAAAAAAAAACGGTTCTTTTCAGAACCACAACATTTATTGTTACTTGAAATTAAAAGAAATATAGAAAAAAACATCCATTTAGACAAGACGCCGAAATATATCCGAGTAGTAATTCGATAATACTAATAATAACTGATTTTGTACAATTATATATTTAAAAAAAAATAAAAAAAAATACAAATAAAAAAATCCATCGAGACTAGAACCGGCGAATAATATATATCTGACGTCCGTTGTTCGTTTGTAACTTTAATTTTTGTTTACGGATCAATATTGTTTTTTCTTTTCATAGATATTTTGTTGGTCCTGATAAGGACCGATATTTCGAATCAGGCGAAGACCATCATCATCATCATCTTCAAGTAGGGATAGAGAAGTTGTTTCGATTTTACTTCGTTTTACTGTCGGTCTTTTTTGGCAATAGCACGGCCTGAATGTTAGGTAAAACACCACCTTGTGCGATGGTCACGCCGGACAATAGTTTGTTCAATTCTTCGTCATTTCTAATGGCGAGCTGCAAATGTCGTGGGATAATTCTCGTCTTTTTGTTATCTCTGGCGGCGTTTCCGGCCAATTCCAATACTTCGGCGGCAAGATACTCCATTACCGCGGCCAAATATACCGGTGCTCCTGCACCTACGCGTTCCGCGTAATTTCCTTTCCTCAACAATCTGTGAATACGGCCGACCGGAAACTGCAATCCGGCACGATTCGAACGCGACTTGGCCTTTCCTTTAACTTTGCCTCCTTTTCCGCGTCCAGACATGCTGATTTTTTTTTGTTCTTTGCTTACAATTGATCAGATCGCACGGCACGACCGTCGTAGAGACCGTCAGATGAGAGACTATTTTCTGTCGGGATGTCCCCCCCTTCTTTCCTTCCTTTTTATATATATGCGGCGGTACAGTCTCCAATGGAATCGTAAAAATACGCCTTACGGTTAAATGGGCGGAGCATATCGTACCCGTACGCTCCAGTACAAAAAAGAAGTGAACTTTTATCGGCTCAAGGGTCAATTTATGATACGGATTTTTATTGTACCGTATGTACATTTAAAAAAAAATCGTCCTCTTTGTCCATAATGCCACCAAAAACTAGCGGGGAAAGCGGCCAAAAAAGCGGGAAAGGCACAAAAAAACATCTCGAAAGGTGATAAAAAAAAGAAGCGCAGGAGGAAGGAAAGTTACGCCATTTATATTTACAAAGTGCTGAAACAGGTACATCCGGATACGGGAATTTCCAGCAAGGCCATGTCGATCATGAATTCTTTCGTTAATGACATTTTCGAGAGGATAGCGGCCGAAGCATCGCGTTTGGCTCATTACAACAAAAGATCGACCATAACCAGTAGAGAAATTCAAACGGCGGTCAGATTACTTTTACCGGGTGAATTAGCCAAACACGCCGTTAGCGAGGGGACCAAAGCCGTGACCAAATACACCAGTTCCAAGTAAAAATAGATAAACGTATCAAAGATCAGAAGCAAGAACTGGCGAGATTAATATTTCGAACGATAATAAAAAGAAAACGGCTCTTTTCAGAGCCACGAATTTTAAATATAAAAAAAAAAATATCAAGCATATCGCCTATCCGCACAGACATCTAGGTTCGAAATTAGCATTAGATGCATGAAAGTAAAATATTTTTAAACACACACACACACACAAACTGAAAACCCGAATATTATTGTGGCTTAATGCCCGAGTTGAAATTAGCGGGATTTTTTTTTTCCAGCGATAACGCTCGACGCTTTTTTAGAGTGTATGTGTATAGGATGTAAATGATTATTCTCGAAAAATAAAAACTTTCGATCTATCCGAGAGTCGTCCATCTTGTACATGATATGTGCTAGCCGGGCTCTATGGTTTTGGCCGGTTTTCCCAAAATTCGTCGAAGAAAAAAGACAGCCTCCATAGGTGTCGTTGGTTTTCTAAATTTCTTTATTTTTTTTTCGCGGGAACCCCCAGGTGGTTATTGACTCTTGGTGTAACATACTTTTTTCCAAAATTTATCAGATATATATATATATATATATATATATATATATATATATATATATATATATATATATATATATATATATATATATATTTATTATTATTATCTACTTATGGGCCCTGGTGGACCACGCGATGTACAATTAGAGGCGTTTGTTGTTGTTAACCTTCCTTCGCACCCATACTAATTTCATTCTTTCGCTATGAGCGTTTTTCCTTTCGTCAGACCAAGTTGTTCCGGTCTTCCTACATTTTTCTCTCTGGCCAACCTTCCAAACGTTCACCTTGTGTCTGAAACAGCCTCTATCCTGAATTTCACTTTGTGTAATATTTGCTGATCTTAGGTCCTCTTTAATTGCAGCAATCCATCTAATTATTTCTACTTTAGCTCTACTCCTATCAGCAAGGGTAGGTACGGAATCCTCAAACTTTTGTACTTCTTGATTTGTCGTTCGAGTAAACTATCTCCGATAGTTAAAACCCAAATTTACGTAACAATGATAAGTCCCTTTTATTTATACGGTCTTACGATTTATTTTCGCTTTCTAACGCCGACGGCGGCTAAATAACTTCACAAACGTTTCAGAACAAAACCTTGCGTATGGCACTAAACGCGCCGTGGTACGTTCGAAACACTCAAATTATTATAGAGACCGGTGTACCCCCGGTCTCTAAATTCCATTCCCAAATTTACGCCAAGTTTTGCCTACAGGCAAGCTTGAGCGAAAACCCGCTAGTCCTGTCTATACCGGACAACCTACCCGGATTTTCCGGGTAAAGCTAGCCAATTGCCCCAATTTGCCTTACGGGCTGCGAGCAGAAAGGAATCGAATTTTCGATTCCCGGCTCGCGTAAGACCGCTTCGACAACAGTCCCTAACCGTGGCCAGGCGGTCTGAGAGATCATCTCCGATCGATCGGACCGGACCAATGGCAAAAAACCCGTCATATTGCTGATGGGGAAAAAGCAAAATTTCATTTTCCTTTTCTTTCATATTAACCTCAGAAGTTCGCCAGGATCATCTTATAGACTATCCTTTCTTATCTATGCCACTTGCTAGGCATACCCGGGTCAGATAGAGACCCTAAAAAATTAGTGCCCATATAGGGTAAAGTTGACTAGAAACGGGCAAGAGCCTTGAGGGCTAACCCAAAAGCCTGGCTAGATAAGTCGAAGTCGACTCTACTCCTAATTTCATAAAATTCGACTATTTGTCTAGTTAGCCTACTCGGATTCATCCGTTTTATGTGTCCGTAAAATTTAAGTCTTCTTTTTCTCACATATCGCTATGTATATCTGAGTATTGTTTGATCTCTTGGTATTCCCGATGTCGGTATGTTGTGGCTATTTATTTGTTTGGGGCCTAGGATTTTTCTTTCCTTCTTTTCAATGTCCTCGATGTCCCTCTTTCTATTCAAAATGAGCGTTTCTGCAGCATATAGACATTCTGGCTTAATAATTGTGTTGTAATGTCTCAGTTTTATGTTTTTAGATAGGCACTTTTTGTTATAAATATTTTGTGTAAGCCTTAATGCCGTTTCCATTTTTTTTGACATCTATCCTTATTGGCCGCTTTTTCCAATCCATTTTCCATGATTATTTCACCCAAATATTTGAATTGAGAGACTCGTCTGATGTTACCATATTTTGTTTTTAGAAATGGCGTTCTTAGTCTGTTGCAGGTCATGTTAGCTTATGGCGTGCTTAGTCTGTTTCCTTTAGGATTTCAATCTGTATCTGTGCCCTTAATATATCTTGAGCTAAAATTGCTAGATCATCAGCAGATGCCAGACAATCAGTATTGATGTTGGTTCTCCCCAGTTTAATGGGCTGGTCAACAATCAGGGCCAACTTATTTTTTTTCACGCCACTCCTATATTACTTTTTCTAGAACACAGTTAAATAGGGTCTCGTTAGTTAGTTAAATAGGGCGAGAGTCCTCCATCCCCTCGTCTCACTCCAGTTTTTTAATTTCGAAGGGCTCTGAGATGTCAACCATGAATTTTACTTTTAACCTTGTGTTAGTTAACGTTGCTTTAATAATCCCCAGCGTTTTTTTCAGATCTGGTCCTTGATCTTTCAAGATTCGGAATAAAGATTCGCGGTCAATAGAGTCTTATGCTTTTTTGAAATCCACAAATGTACAGACGAGTTTTTAATTGTACAGTTCTTGATGTCTTAGAATCAACTTTAGATTCAGGATCTGTTCAGGGCTGGATCTGCCCGGTCGAAAACCTGGTTGATATTCACCAATGTTAGGTTCTAACTGTCCCTGTGCTCTGTCTAGTAGACATTGAGATAGAATCTTGTAACAAACTGGGAGAAGAAATATCCCTCTATAGTTGTTTACATCCGTTCTATGTCCTTTCCTATGTAGTAGATAGATTAGAGCTTCTTTCCAATCTTCCGGAATCCGTTCGGTTCGCCTAACTTCTCGTAGAATTTTGGTTATTTCCTTGATGTGTACCTGGACCAGCGGATTTCAAAAGTTCAGCAGTGATTCCATCTTCTCCAGAAGCTTTGTCATTTTTTAAGCCGCTTGATTTGCCTAATTATTTCATCTTCTTTCGGTGGGTAATGAATCTGGGTTTGTTTGTTTAGGGGTTTTAGTGTTGCTAATTTGTTTAAGGGCTCAGGACAGTTTACTATTTGTTCTAAATATTTCGCTAGTTCTTTGCAATTGTCTTGGTTATTTAGAGCTGATTGTCCGTTTTCATTTTGGAAGCAAAGACTTTGCGGTTGATAGCCTATTAATTTAGTTTTAAATGTTTTATAAAAGTTTCGGGTGTTAGTTTTTTGGAAATCTTTTTCTATTTCAATAAGTTGATTGTTTTCATATTTTCTTTTAGTTTCTCTAACTAGCTTCGATGTTTCTTTTCTTACTTCCAAAAAGATGTTATAGTTTATTACTGTCTTTTGACTGTTCCAATCTTTGAATGTTTTACTTCGGCTTAATACTCCTTGCTCGCAAACTTCATCCCACCACGGGATGTTTTCTACGTTTTTGTAAAGGGACCAACTTTAAGGCTGTTTTAATAATTTTTTGTTTCAATTCTTGCCAGTTCTGTGCTGGTTGTTTATCTAGCTCTTCTGTTAGGGCTGGTTTTATTTTCGTTGGGTCAAACTTTGGTATTAGCAGCCTCTTTTGAATAAGTTTTCGAGGTTTTCAGCTAAGTTTGATACTAGTCAGGTGGTGATCCGTGTCTATATTTGCTCCTTTATCGACTCGAACGTTCAAAATCTCTTTATAATTGGGGTACGAATTGGCAACATGGTCATTTTGAAATTCATCCATGTACGTGTTTGGGCACATCCATGTCTTTTGTTTTGTTATTTTCTTCTTAAATTGTGTTGACATCCTTCTTAGATTAAACTGCGAACATAGTTCAACCAATTTTCTACCATTATGGTTGGCCCATTTATGAGTTGGAAAACTGCCGACAGTTTTCCTTCCTGTACTTTTTTCTTTCCCTAGTTGGGCGTTGAAATCACCCGATAGGATTTTTACATGGTTGGTAGGAAATTTAGAGATAGTCTTTTCCAGAATTTCCCAGGACTTATTTACTTGTTCAAGATTAGATTTATTTTCTTCGTTAACCGGGAGGTGTGCATTGATTAATGTATAGTTTTTGTTAGCACATTTGAGGATAGTGTCATAAGTCGATTATTTTACTTAGCCCGGACGCCCCAGAATCCGAAAGTCCGGTTGGTAGAGGATTGTCTACCTCCTGGGGTAATTTTGTAATTACTAGAACGATTCATCTTGTACTTTGAATTAAAGGTTTGAACCATGACGGTTCAGAGGTTAAGACTGGAGGGGGGTTAGTTCCAGAATTTAAATATCAGCCGCACCACTGGTGAACAGACGCTGACCATTCAACCGCTTGATACAAGTCAGACGCTAAGTGGATTTTGTTTTTTTTTTTTTTTGTGCCTTGGTTCGGGGGCTGCTTATTTGAGATATTCGCAGCTGTCCATTAATATCTAATGGAACTTTCACTATCCACCACCCGTGACCCGTCCAGTATCTTAGGCTGGATATATATATATATATATATATATATATATATATATATATATATATATATATATATATATATATATATATGTATATATATATATATATTTGTATATATATATATATATATATATATATATATATATATATATATATATATATATATATATATATATAAATATATATATATATATATATATATATATATATATATATATATATATATATATATATATATATATATATATATATATATATATATGTATATATATACGTATATACATACGTATATATATATATATATATATATAATATATATATATATATATATATATATATATATATATATATATATAATATATATATATGTATATATATATATATACATATATACATATATTATATTTACACACTTTTTTTATATATATATGTATAAACACATAAATATACAAACACATTCAAATATATATAATTACAAAAACTCACATATATGATGTATCGATCGTTTTTGCCGAACGTTTTCCAATCGGTCGGTGTTGCTTGTAAATCAGGGTCGTGCCGTCGTTCGCGGATCGACGCCGGATTTATGTTTCCGCCGCCTCATGTGGTGATCCGAGGTTCGAGCGGCGAGTCAAGTCGTCTGTTCGGATACACAATCGGGTCCCTCTAATGTGGTGATTTTTACTACACACAGCGAGATCGTGAATTCGGCGGGACCGTTTAAATTTTTACGTGTCACGATTCATATGCGATCGGTTTGTATTTTGTGTTGACATTTTCGCATGTTCCTTATATAATAATGTGTTCAGGCAAAAATTCTGTAACAATAACGTACACGTGCGGTAACTCTCAGCTTTCCGAGCGAGTTTTTCTAACACGAAACGCTTCTCGTACGAGTTTTCCCTTGTCGCTTTCAATCTAGCGAAGTGGTTCGGAGAGAATGTTTCGAGGTTTTATTGATGCCGAACGACGATATATCTTATGTATGGTCGTATCGGTTGTTGCTCAGTTGGTCGTTTGCATCGATTTTTTTTTTGATTTATTATACAAACTACGTTTTTGATATTATTTCGTTCTACGAGTACGACGACGGGGAGTAGTGCTGTTGTCTTCGAACGTACCTTTGTCGTTGCTGCCGCCGCCGCCGCCCGATGTAATAAATCGTGTGACGGCATGACGCGCGGTGACGCAGACGATAAAATTAATGACGATCGATAGCG
>JARFXV010002792.1:0-25261 GCA_031761425.1 Cosmopolites sordidus | reverse complement strand
GGAGAAAATTACGGCGAATCGAATGGCGCAAAGCGCAGTTTGATATCTCGAACGGTTTTCTAGATATTCGCAGAAAACTGGTCGGGGAATGCGATTTTTGCAAAATTTTCGATTTTCTTCGATTTTCAAAAAATCATATCTCGAAAACTAAAAGAGATAAATCAAAAACGGGTGACAGATTATTGATGCGCGTGGTTTGGAGCGTCAAATATCCGAAACTGAAGCGATTTTATTTTTTAAAGTTTTGCAATTTGTTCGAAAAATTTCATAAGGGGGTTCCAAAGGAAAACTTCAGAAAATTGAAAGCCACTCAATTTCTATGAAAGTAAGCCACAAGATGGAGAAAATTACGGCGAATCGAATGGCGCAAAGCGCAGTTTGATATCTCGAACGGTTTTCTAGATATTCGCAGAAAACTGGTCGGGGAATGCGATGTTTGCAAAATGTTCGATTTTCTTCGATTTTCAAAAAATCATATCTCGAAAACTAAAAGAGATAAACCAAAAACGGATGCCAGATTATTGATGCGCGTGTTTTGGAGCGTCAAATATCCAAAAATGAAGCGATTCTATTTTTTAAAGTTTTGCAATTTGTTCGAAAAATTTCATAAGGGGGTTCCAAAGGAAAACTTCAGAAAATTGAAAGCCACTCAATTTCTATGAAAGTAAGCCACAAGATGGAGAAAAGTACGGCGAATCGAATGGCGCAAAGCGCAGTTTGATATCTCGAACGGTTTTCTAGATATTCGCAGAAAACTGGTCCGGGAATCCGATTTTTGCAAAATGTTCGATTTTCTTCGATTTTCAAAAAATCATATCTCGAAAACTAAAAGAGATAAATCAAAACGGGTACCAGATTATTGATGCGCGTGTTTTGGAGCGTCAAATATCCGAAAATGAAGCGATTCTATTTTTTAAAGTTTTGCAATTTGTTCGAAACATTTCATAAGGGGGTACCATAGGAAAATTTCAGAAAAGTGAAAGCCGCGCAATGTCTATGCATGTAAGCCACAAGATGGAGAAAAGTACGGCGAATCGAATGGCGCAAAGCGCAGTTTGATATCTCGAACGGTTTTCTAGACATTCGCAGAAAACTGGTCCGGGAATCCGATTTTTGCAAAATGTTCGATTTTCTTCGATTTTCAAAAAATCATATCTCGAAAACTAAAAGAGATAAATCAAAACGGGTACCAGATTATTGATGCGCGTGTTTTGGAGCGTCAAATATCCGAAAATGAAGCGATTCTATTTTTTAAAGTTTTGCAATTTGTTCGAAACATTTCACAAGGGGGGTACCATAGGAAAACTTCAGAAAAGTGAAAGCCGCGCAATGTCTATGCATGTAAGACACAAGATGGAGAAAATTACGGCGAATCGAATGGCGCAAAGCGCAGTTTGGTATCTCGAACGGTTTTCTAGATATTCGCAGAAAACTGGTCGGGAAATGCGATTTTTGCAAAATGTTCGATTTTCAAAAAATCATATCTCGAATACCAAAAGAGATAAATCAAAACGGGTGCCAGAGTAGTGATGCACGTGGTTTGGAGCGTCAAATATCCGAAACTGAAGCGAATTTATTTTTTAAAATTTTGCAATTTGTTCGAAAAATTTCATAAGGGGGTACCATAGAAAAACTTCAGAAAAGTGAAAGCCACTCAATTTCTATGAAAGTAAGCCACAAGATGGAGAAAATTACGGCGAATCGAATGGCGCAAAGCGCAGTTTGATATCTCGAACGGTTTTCTACATATTCGCAGAAAACTGGTCGGGGAATGCGATGTTTGCAAAATGTTCGATTTTCAAAAAATCTTATCTCGAAAACCAAAAGAGATAAATCAAATCGGGTGACAGATTATTGATGCGCGTGGTTTGGAGCGTCAAATATTCGAAACTGAAGCGATTTTATTTTTTAAAGTTTTGCAATTTGTTCAAAAAATTTCATAAGGGGGGTACCATAGAAAAACTTCAGAAAAGTGAAAGCCACTCAATTTCTATGAAAGTAAGCCACAAGATGGAGAAAATTACGGCGAATCGAATGGCGCAAAGCGCAGTTTGATATCTCGAACGGTTTTCTAGATATTCGCAAAAAAACTGGTCGGGGAATGCGATTTTTGCGAAATTTTCGATTTTCTTAGATTTTCAAAAAATCATATCTCGAAAACTAAAAGAGATAAATCAAAACGGGTGACAGATTATTGATGCGCGTGTTTTGGAGCGTCAAATATCCGAAAATTAAGCGATTCTATTTTTTAAAGTTTTGATATTTGTTCGAAACATTTCATAAGGGGGTACCATAGGAAAACTTCAGAAAAGTGAAAGCCGCGCAATGTCTATAAAAGTAAGCCACAAGATGGAGAAAAGAACGGCGAATCGAATGGCGCAAAGCGCAGTTTGATATCTCGAAGGGTTTTTCTAGATATTCGCAGAAAACTGGTCGGGGAATGCGATTTTTGCAAAATGTTCGATTTTCTTCGATTTTCAAAAAATCATATATCGAAAACTAAAAGAGATAAATCAAAACGTGTGCCAGATTATTGAGGCGCGTGGTTTGGAGCGTCAAATATCCGAAAATGAAGCGATAATATTTTTTAAGTTTTGTAATTTGTTCGAAAAATTTCGTAAGGGGGTACCATAGGAAAATATCGGAAAAGTGAAAGCCACTCAATTTCTATGAAAGTAAGCCACAAGATGGAGAAAAGTATGGCGAATCGAATGGCGCAAAGCGCAGTTTGATATCTCGAACGGTTTTCTACATATTCGCAGAAAACTGGTCGGGGAATGCGATTTTTACAAAATGTTCGATTTTCAAAAAATCATATCTCGAAAACTAAAAGAGATAAATCAAAACGGGTGCCAGATTATTGATGCGCGTGTTTTGGAGCGTCAAATATCCGAAAATTAAGCTATTCTATTTTTTAAAGTTTTTCAATTTGTTCGAAAAAATTTCATAAGGGGGTACCATAGGAAAACTTCAGAAAAGTGAAAGCCGAGCAATGTCTATGAAAGTAAGCCACAAGATGGAGAAAATTACGGCGAATCGAATGGCGCAAAGCGCAGTTTGATATCTCGAACGGTTTTCTAGACATTCGCAGAAAACTGGTCCGGGAATCCGATTTTTGCAAAATGTTCGATTTTCTTCGATTTTCAAAAATCATATCTCGAAAACTAAAAGAGATAAATCAAAACGGGTACCAGATTATTGATGCGCGTGTTTTGGAGCGTCAAATATCCGAAAATGAAGCGATTCTATTTTTTTAAAGTTTTGCAATTTGTTCGAAACATTTCACAAGGGGGTACCATAGGAAAACTTCAGAAAAGTGAAAGCCGCGCAATGTCTATGCATGTAAGACACAAGATGGAGAAAATTACGGCGAAT
This sequence comes from Cosmopolites sordidus, assembly GCA_031761425.1. Taxonomy (NCBI): domain Eukaryota; kingdom Metazoa; phylum Arthropoda; class Insecta; order Coleoptera; family Curculionidae; genus Cosmopolites; species Cosmopolites sordidus. Next base: position 21,886 of record JARFXV010002792.1, on the reverse strand, counting down.
CGAATGGCGCAAAGCGCAGTTTGATATCTCGAACGGTTTTCTAGACATTCGCAGAAAACTGGTCCGGGAATCCGATTTTTGCAAAATGTTCGATTTTCTTCGATTTTCAAAAAATCATATCTCGAAAACTAAAAGAGATAAATCAAAACGGGTACCAGATTATTGATGCGCGTGTTTTGGAGCGTCAAATATCCGAAAATGGAGCGATTCCATTTTTTAAAGTTTTGAAATTTGTTCGAAAAAATTCATAAGGGGGGTACCATAGAAAAACTTCAGAAAAGTGAAAGCCGAGCAATGTCTATGAAAGTAAGCCACAAGATGGAGAAAATTACGGCGAATCGAATGGCGCAAAGCGCAGTTTGATATCTCGAACGGTTTTCTAGATATTCGCAGAAAACTGGTCGGGGAATACGCTTTTTGCAAAATGTTCGATTTTCTTCGATTTTCAAAAAATCTTATCTCGAAAACTAAAAGAGATAAATCAAAACGGGTGCCAGATTATTGATGCGCGTGGTTTGGAGCGTCAAATATCCGAAACTGAAGCGATTTTATTTTTTAAAGTTTTGCAATTTGTTCGAAAAATTTCATAAGGGGGTTCCAAAGGAAAACTTCAGAATATTGAAAGCCACTCAATTTCTATGAAAGTAAGCCACAATATGGAGAAAATTACGGCGAATCGAATGGCGTAAAGCGCAGTTTGGTATCTCGAACGGTTTTCTAGATATTTGCAGAAAACTGGTCGGGAAATGCGATTTTTGCAAAATGTTCGATTTTCAAAAAATCATATCTCGAAAACCAAAAGAGATAAATCAAAACGGGTGCCAGATTATTGATGCGCGTGGTTTGGAGCGTCAAATATCCGAAACTGAAGCGATTTTATTTTTTAAAGTTTGGCAATTTGTTCGAAAAATTTCATAAGGGGGGTACCATAGAAAACTTCAGAAAAGTGAAAGCCACTCGATTTCTATGAAAGTAAGCCACAAGATGGAGAAAATTACGGCGAATCGAATGGCGCAAAGCGCAGTTTGATATCTCGAACGGTTTTCTAGATATTCGCAGAAAACTGGTCGGGGAATGCGATTTTTGCAAAATTTTCGATTTTCTTCGATTTTCAAAAAATCATATCTCGAAAACTAAAAGAGATAAATCAAAACGGGTGACAGATTATTGATGCGCGTGGTTTGGAGCGTCAAATATCCGAAACTGAAGCGATTTTATTTTTTAAAGTTTTGCAATTTGTTCGAAAAATTTCATAAGGGGGTTCCAAAGGAAAACTTTAGAAAATTGAAAGCCACTCAATTTCTATGAAAGTAAGCCACAAGATGGAGAAAATTACGGCGAATCGAATGGCGCAAAGCGCAGTTTGATATCTCGAACGGTTTTCTAGATATTCGCAGAAAACTGGTCGGGGAATGCGATGTTTGCAAAATGTTCGATTTTCTTCGATTTTCAAAAAATCATATCTCGAAAACTAAAAGAGATAAACCAAAACGGATGCCAGATTATTGATGCGCGTGTTTTGGAGCGTCAAATATCCAAAAATGAAGCGATTCTATTTTTTAAAGTTTTGCAATTTGTTCGAAAAATTTCATAAGGGGGGTTCCAAAGGAAAACTTCAGAAAATTGAAAGCCACTCAATTTCTATGAAAGTAAGCCACAAGATGGAGAAAAGTACGGCGAATCGAATGGCGCAAAGCGCAGTTTGATATCTCGAACGGTTTTCTAGATATTCGCAGAAAACTGGTCCGGGAATCCGATTTTTGCAAAATGTTCGATTTTCTTCGATTTTCAAAAAATCATATCTCGAAAACTAAAAGAGATAAATCAAAACGGGTACCAGATTATTGATGCGCGTGTTTTGGAGCGTCAAATATCCGAAAATGAAGCGATTCTATTTTTTAAAGTTTTGCAATTTGTTCGAAACATTTCATAAGGGGGGTACCATAGGAAAATTTCAGAAAAGTGAAAGCCGCGCAATGTCTATGCATGTAAGCCACAAGATGGAGAAAAGTACGGCGAATCGAATGGCGCAAAGCGCAGTTTGATATCTCGAACGGTTTTCTAGACATTCGCAGAAAACTGGTCCGGGAATCCGATTTTTGCAAAATGTTCGATTTTCTTCGATTTTCAAAAAATCATATCTCGAAAACTAAAAGAGATAAATCAAAACGGGTACCAGATTATTGATGCGCGTGTTTTGGAGCGTCAAATATCCGAAAATGAAGCGATTCAATTTTTTAAAGTTTTGCAATTTGTTCGAAACATTTCACAAGGGGGTACCATAGGAAAACTTCAGAAAAGTGAAAGCCGCGCAATGTCTATGCATGTAAGACACAAGATGGAGAAAATTACGGCGAATCGAATGGCGCAAAGCGCAGTTTGGTATCTCGAACGGTTTTCTAGATATTCGCAGAAAACTGGTCGGGAAATGCGATTTTTGCAAAATGTTCGATTTTCAAAAAATCATATCTCGAATACCAAAAGAGATAAATCAAAACGGGTGCCAGAGTAGTGATGCACGTGGTTTGGAGCGTCAAATATCCGAAACTGAAGCGAATTTATTTTTTAAAATTTTGCAATTTGTTCGAAAAATTTCATAAGGGGGTACCATAGAAAAACTTCAGAAAAGTGAAAGCCACTCAATTTCTATGAAAGTAAGCCACAAGATGGAGAAAATTACGGCGAATCGAATGGCGCAAAGCGCAGTTTGATATCTCGAACGGTTTTCTACATATTCGCAGAAAACTGGTCGGGGAATGCGATGTTTGCAAAATGTTCGATTTTCAAAAAATCTTATCTCGAAAACCAAAAGAGATAAATCAAATCGGGTGACAGATTATTGATGCGCGTGGTTTGGAGCGTCAAATATTCGAAACTGAAGCGATTTTATTTTTTAAAGTTTTGCAATTTGTTCAAAAAATTTCATAAGGGGGTACCATAGAAAAACTTCAGAAAAGTGAAAGCCACTCAATTTCTATGAAAGTAAGCCACAAGATGGAGAAAATTACGGCGAATCGAATGGCGCAAAGCGCAGTTTGATATCTCGAACGGTTTTCTAGATATTCGCAAAAAACTGGTCGGGGAATGCGATTTTTGCGAAATTTTCGATTTTCTTAGATTTTCAAAAAATCATATCTCGAAAACTAAAAGAGATAAATCAAAACGGGTGACAGATTATTGATGCGCGTGTTTTGGAGCGTCAAATATCCGAAAATTAAGCGATTCTATTTTTTAAAGTTTTGATATTTGTTCGAAACATTTCATAAGGGGGGTACCATAGGAAAACTTCAGAAAAGTGAAAGCCGCGCAATGTCTATAAAAGTAAGCCACAAGATGGAGAAAAGAACGGCGAATCGAATGGCGCAAAGCGCAGTTTGATATCTCGAAGGGTTTTCTAGATATTCGCAGAAAACTGGTCGGGGAATGCGATTTTTGCAAAATGTTCGATTTTCTTCGATTTTCAAAAAATCATATATCGAAAACTAAAAGAGATAAATCAAAACGTGTGCCAGATTATTGAGGCGCGTGGTTTGGAGCGTCAAATATCCGAAAATGAAGCGATAATATTTTTTAAGTTTTGTAATTTGTTCGAAAAATTTCGTAAGGGGGTACCATAGGAAAATATCGGAAAAGTGAAAGCCACTCAATTTCTATGAAAGTAAGCCACAAGATGGAGAAAAGTATGGCGAATCGAATGGCGCAAAGCGCAGTTTGATATCTCGAACGGTTTTCTACATATTCGCAGAAAACTGGTCGGGGAATGCGATTTTTGCAAAATGTTCGATTTTCAAAAAATCATATCTCGAAAACTAAAAGAGATAAATCAAAACGGGTGCCAGATTATTGATGCGCGTGTTTTGGAGCGTCAAATATCCGAAAATTAAGCTATTCTATTTTTTAAAGTTTTTCAATTTGTTCGAAAAATTTCATAAGGGGGTACCATAGGAAAACTTCAGAAAAGTGAAAGCCGAGCAATGTCTATGAAAGTAAGCCACAAGATGGAGAAAATTACGGCGAATCGAATGGCGCAAAGCGCAGTTTGATATCTCGAACGGTTTTCTAGATATTCGCAGAAAACTGGTCGGGGAATGCGATTTTTGCGAAATTTTCGACTTTCTTCGATTTTCAAAAAATCATATCTCGAAAACTAAAAGAGATAAATCAAAACGGGTGACAGATTATTGATGCGCGTGTTTTGGAGCGTCAAATATCCGAAAATGAAGCGATTCTATTTTTTAAAGTTTTGAAATTTGTTCGAAAAAATTCATAAGGGGGTACCATAGGAAAACTTCAGAAAAGTGATAGCCGAGCAATGTCTATGAAAGTAAGCCACAAGATGGAGAAAATTACGGCGAATCGAATGGCGCAAAGCGCAGTTTGATATCTCGAACGGTTTTCTAGATATTCGCAGAAAACTGGTCGGGGAATGCGATGTTTGCAAAATGTTCGATTTTCTTCGATTTTCACAAAATCATATCTCGAAAACTAAAAGAGATAAACCAAAACGGGTGCCAGATTATTGATGCGCGTGTTTTGGAGCGTCAAATATCCAAAAATGAAGCGATTCTATTTTTTAAAGTTTTGCAATTTGTTCGAAAAATTTCATAAGGGGGTTCCAAAGGAAAACTTCAGAAAATTGAAAGCCACTCAATTTCTATGAAAGTAAGCCACAAGATGGAGAAAAGTACGGCGAATCGAATGGCGCAAAGCGCAGTTTGATATCTCGAACGGTTTTCTAGATATTCGCAGAAAACTGGTCCGGGAATCCGATATTTGCAAAATGTTCGATTTTCTTCGATTTTCAAAAAATCATATCTCGAAAACTAAAAGAGATAAATCAAAACGGGTACCAGATTATTGATGCGCGTGTTTTGGAGCGTCAAATATCCGAAAATGAAGCGATTCTATTTTTTAAAGTTTTTCAATTTGTTCGAAAAATTTCATAAGGGGGGTACCATAGGAAAACTTCAGAAAAGTGAAAGCCGAGCAATGTCTATGAAAGTAAGCCACAAGATGGAGAAAATTACGGTGAATCGAATGGCGCAAAGCGCAGTTTGATATCTCGAACGGTTTTCTAGATATTCGCAGAAAACTGGTCGGGGAATGCGATTTTTGCGAAATTTTCGACTTTCTTCGATTTTCAAAAAATCATATCTCGAAAACTAAAAGAGATAAATCAAAACGGGTGACAGATTATTGATGCGCGTGTTTTGGAGCGTCAAATATCCGAAAATTAAGCTATTCTATTTTTTAAAGTTTTTCAATTTGTTCGAAAAATTTCATAAGGGGGTACCATAGGAAAACTTCAGAAAAGTAAAAGCCGAGCAATGTCTATGAAAGTAAGCCACAAGATGGAGAAAATTACGGCGAATCGAATGGCGCAAAGCGCAGTTTGATATCTCGAACGGTTTTCTAGATATTCGCAGAAAACTGGTCGGGGAATGCGATTTTTGCGAAATTTTCGACTTTCTTCGATTTTCAAAAAATCATATCTCGAAAACTAAAAGAGATAAATCAAAACGGGTGACAGATTATTGATGCGCGTGTTTTGGAGCGTCAAATATCCGAAAATTAAGCTATTCTATTTTTTAAAGTTTTTCAATTTGTTCGAAAAATTTCATGGGGTATCATAGGAAAACTTCAGAAAAGTGAAAGCCGAGCAATGTCTATGAAAGTAAGCCACAAGATGGAGAAAATTACGGCGAATCGAATGGCGCAAAGCGCAGTTTGATATCTCGAACGGTTTTCTAGATATTCGCAGAAAACTGGTCGGGGAATGCGATTTTTGCGAAATTTTCGACTTTCTTCGATTTTCAAAAAATCATATCTCGAAAACTAAAAGAGATAAATCAAAACGGGTGACAGATTATTGATGCGCGTGTTTTGGAGCGTCAAATATCCGAAAATTAAGCTATTCTATTTTTTAAAGTTTTGCAATTTGTTCGAAAAATTTCATAAGGGGGTACCATAGGAAAACTTCAGAAAAGTGAAAGCCGCGCAATGTATATGCATGTAAGCCACAAGATGGAGAAAATTACGGCAAATCGAATGGCGCAAAGCGCAATTTGATATCTCGAACGGTTTTCTAGATATTCGCAGAAAACTGGTCGGGGAATGCGATTTATGCAAAATGTTCGATTTTCTTCGATTTTCAAAAAATCTTATCTCGAAAACTAAAAGAGATAAATCAAAACGGGTGCCAGATTATTGATGCGCGTGGTTTGGACCGTCAAATATCCGAAACTGAAGCGATTTTATTTTTTAAAGTTTTGCAATTTGTTCGGAAAATTTCATAAGGGGGTTCCATAGGAAAACTTCAGAAAATTGAGAGCCGCGCAATGTCTATGAAAGTAAGCCACAAGATGGAGAAAATTACGGCGAATCGAATGGCGCAAAGCGCAGTTTGATATATCGAACGGTTTTCTAGATATTTGCAGAAAACTGGTCGGGAAATGCGATTTTTGCAAAATGTTCGATTTTCAAAAAATCATATCTCGAAAACCAAAAGAGATAAATCAAAACGGGTGCCAGATTATTGATGCGCGTGGTTTGGAGCGTCAAATATCCGAAACTGAAGCGATTTTATTTTTTAAAGTTTTGCAATTTGTTCGAAAAAATTTCATAAGGGGGTACCATAGAAAACTTCAGAAAAGTGAAAGCCACTCAATTTCTATGAAAGTAAGCCACACAATGGAGAAAATTACGGCGAATCGAATGGCGCAAAGCGCAGTTTGATATCTCGAACGGTTTTCTAGATATTCGCAGAAAACTGGTCGGGGAATGCGATTTTTGCGAAATTTTCGATTTTCTTCGATTTTCAAAAAATCATATCTCGAAAACTAAAAGAGATAAATCAAAACGGGTGACAGATTATTGATGCGCGTGGTTTGGAGCGTCAAATATCCGAAACTGAAGCGATTTTATTTTTTAAAGTTTTGCAATTTGTTCGAAAAATTTCATAAGGGGGTTCCAAAGGAAAACTTCAGAAAATTGAAAGCCACTCAATTTCTATGAAAGTAAGCCACAAGATGGAGAAAATTACGGCGTATCGAATGGCGCAAAGCGCAGTTTGATATCTTGAACGGTTTTCTAGATATTCGCAGGAAACTGGTCGGGGAATGCGATTTTTGCGAAATTTTCGATTTTCTTCGATTTTCAAAAAATCATATCTCGAAAACTAAAAGAGATAAATCAAAACGGGTGACAGATTATTGATGCGCGTGTTTTGGAGCGTTAAATATCCGAAAATTAAGCTATTCTATTTTTTAAAGTTTTTCAATTTGTTCGAAAAATTTCATAAGGGGGTACCATAAGAAAACTTCAGAAAAGTGAAAGCAACTCAATTTCTATGAAAGTAAGCCACAAGATGGAGAAAAGTACGGCGAATCGAATGGCGCAAAGCGCAGTTTGATATCTCGAACGGTTTTCCAGATATTCGCAGAAAACTGGTCGGGGAATGCGCTTTTTGCAAAATGTTCGATTTTCTTCGATTTTCAAAAAATCTTATCTCGAAAACTAAAAGAGATAAATCAAAACGGGTGCCAGATTATTGATGCGCGTGGTTTGGAGCGTCAAATATCCGAAACTGAAGCGATTTTATTTTTTAAAGTTTTGCAATTTGTTCGAAAAATTTCATAAGGGGGTTCCAAAGGAAAACTTCAGAAAATTGAAAGCCACTCAATTTCTATGAAAGTAAGCCACAATATGGAGAAAATTACGGCAAATCGAATGGCGCAAAGCGCAGTTTGGTATCTCGAACGGTTTTCTAGATATTTGCAGAAAACTGGTCGGGAAATGCGATTTTTGCGAAATTTTCGATTTTCTTCGATTTTCAAAAAATCATATCTCGAAAACTAAAAGAGATAAATCAAAACGGGTGACAGATTATTGATGCGCGTAGTTTGGAGCGTCAAATATCCGAAACTGAAGCGATTTTATTTTTTAAAGTTTTGCAATTTGTTCGAAAAATTTCATAAGGGGGTTCCAAAGGAAAACTTCAGAAAATTGAAAGCCACTCAATTTCTATGAAAGTAAGCCACAAGATGGAGAAAATTACGGCGAATCGAATGGCGCAAAGCGCAGTTTGATATATCGAACGGTTTTCTAGATATTTGCAGAAAACTGGTCGGGAAATGCGATTTTTGCAAAATGTTCGATTTTCAAAAAATCATATCTCGAAAACCAAAAGAGATAAATCAAAACGGGTGCCAGATTATTGATGCGCGTGGTTTGGAGCGTCAAATATCCGAAACTGAAGCGATTTTATTTTTTAAAGTTTTGCAATTTGTTCGAAAAATTTCATAAGGGGGTACCATAGAAAACTTCAGAAAAGTGAAAGCCACTCAATTTCTATGAAAGTAAGCCACAAGATGGAGAAAATTACGCTGAATCGAATGGCGCAAAGCGCAGTTTGATATCTCGAACGGTTTTCTAGATATTCGCAGAAAACTGGTCGGGGAATGCGATGTTTGCAAAATGTTCGATTTTCTTCGATTTTCAAAAAATCATATCTCGAAAACTAAAAGAGATAAACCAAAACGGGTGCCAGATTATTGATGCGCGTGTTTTGGAGCGTCAAATATCCAAAAATGAAGCGATTCTATTTTTTAAAGTTTTGCAATTTGTTCGAAAAATTTCATAAGGGGGTTCCAAAGGAAAACTTCAGAAAATTGAAAGCCACTCAATTTCTATGAAAGTAAGCCACAAGATGGAGAAAAGTACGGCGAATCGAATGGCGCAAAGCGCAGTTTGATATCTCGAACGGTTTTCTAGATATTCGCAGAAAACTGGTCCGGGAATCCGATATTTGCAAAATGTTCGATTTTCTTCGATTTTCAAAAAATCATATCTCGAAAACTAAAAGAGATAAATCAAAACGGGTACCAGATTATTGATGCGCGTGTTTGGAGCGTCTAATATCCGAAAATGAAGCGATTCTATTTTTTAAAGTTTTGCAATTTGTTCGAAACATTTCATAAGGGGGTACCATAGGAAAATTTCAGAAAAGTGAAAGCCGCGCAATGTCTATGCATGTAAGCCACAAGATGGAGAAAAGTACGGCGAATCGAATGGCGCAAAGCGCAGTTTGATATCTCGAACGGTTTTCTAGACATTCGCAGAAAACTGGTCCGGGAATCCGATTTTTGCAAAATGTTCGATTTTCTTCGATTTTCAAAAAATCATATCTCGAAAACTAAAAGAGATAAATCAAAACGGGTACCAGATTATTGATGCGCGTGTTTTGGAGCGTCAAATATCCGAAAATGAAGCGATTCTATTTTTTAAAGTTTTGCAATTTGTTCGAAACATTTCACAAGGGGGTACCATAGGAAAACTTCAGAAAAGTGAAAGCCGCGCAATGTCTATGCATGTAAGACACAAGATGGAGAAAATTACGGCGAATCGAATGGCGCAAAGCGCATTTTGATATCTCGAACGGTTTTCTAGACATTCGCAGAAAACTGGTCCGGGAATCCGATTTTTGCAAAATGTTCGATTTTCTTCGATTTTCAAAAAATCATATCTCGAAAACTAAAAGAGATAAATCAAAACGGGTACCAGATTATTGATGCGCGTGTTTTGGAGCGTCAAATATCCGAAAATGGAGCGATTCCATTTTTTAAAGTTTTGAAATTTGTTCGAAAAAATTCATAAGGGGGTACCATAGAAAAACTTCAGAAAAGTGAAAGCCGAGCAATGTCTATGAAAGTAAGCCACAAGATGGAGAAAATTACGGCGAATCGAATGGCGCAAAGCGCAGTTTGATATCTCGAACGGTTTTCTAGATATTCGCAGAAAACTGGTCGGGGAATACGCTTTTTGCAAAATGTTCGATTTTCTTCGATTTTCAAAAAATCTTATCTCGAAAACTAAAAGAGATAAATCAAAACGGGTGCCAGATTATTGATGCGCGTGGTTTGGAGCGTCAAATATCCGAAACTGAAGCGATTTTATTTTTTAAAGTTTTGCAATTTGTTCGAAAAATTTCATAAGGGGGTTCCAAAGGAAAACTTCAGAATATTGAAAGCCACTCAATTTCTATGAAAGTAAGCCACAATATGGAGAAAATTACGGCGAATCGAATGGCGTAAAGCGCAGTTTGGTATCTCGAACGGTTTTCTAGATATTTGCAGAAAACTGGTCGGGAAATGCGATTTTTGCAAAATGTTCGATTTTCAAAAAATCATATCTCGAAAACCAAAAGAGATAAATCAAAACGGGTGCCAGATTATTGATGCGCGTGGTTTGGAGCGTCAAATATCCGAAACTGAAGCGATTTTATTTTTTAAAGTTTTGCAATTTGTTCGAAAAATTTCATAAGGGGGTACCATAGAAAACTTCAGAAAAGTGAAAGCCACTCGATTTCTATGAAAGTAAGCCACAAGATGGAGAAAATTACGGCGAATCGAATGGCGCAAAGCGCAGTTTGATATCTCGAACGGTTTTCTAGATATTCGCAGAAAACTGGTCGGGGAATGCGATTTTTGCAAAATTTTCGATTTTCTTCGATTTTCAAAAAATCATATCTCGAAAACTAAAAGAGATAAATCAAAACGGGTGACAGATTATTGATGCGCGTGGTTTGGAGCGTCAAATATCCGAAACTGAAGCGATTTTATTTTTTAAAGTTTTGCAATTTGTTCGAAAAATTTCATAAGGGGGTTCCAAAGGAAAACTTCAGAAAATTGAAAGCCACTCAATTTCTATGAAAGTAAGCCACAAGATGGAGAAAATTACGGCGAATCGAATGGCGCAAAGCGCAGTTTGATATCTCGAACGGTTTTCTAGATATTCGCAGAAAACTGGTCGGGGAATGCGATGTTTGCAAAATGTTCGATTTTCTTCGATTTTCAAAAAATCATATCTCGAAAACTAAAAGAGATAAACCAAAACGGATGCCAGATTATTGATGCGCGTGTTTTGGAGCGTCAAATATCCAAAAATGAAGCGATTCTATTTTTTAAAGTTTTGCAATTTGTTCGAAAAATTTCATAAGGGGGTTCCAAAGGAAAACTTCAGAAAATTGAAAGCCACTCAATTTCTATGAAAGTAAGCCACAAGATGGAGAAAAGTACGGCGAATCGAATGGCGCAAAGCGCAGTTTGATATCTCGAACGGTTTTCTAGATATTCGCAGAAAACTGGTCCGGGAATCCGATTTTTGCAAAATGTTCGATTTTCTTCGATTTTCAAAAAATCATATCTCGAAAACTAAAAGAGATAAATCAAAACGGGTACCAGATTATTGATGCGCGTGTTTTGGAGCGTCAAATATCCGAAAATGAAGCGATTCTATTTTTTAAAGTTTTGCAATTTGTTCGAAACATTTCATAAGGGGGTACCATAGGAAAATTTCAGAAAAGTGAAAGCCGCGCAATGTCTATGCGTGTAAGCCACAAGATGGAGAAAAGTACGGCGAATCGAATGGCGCAAAGCGCAGTTTGATATCTCGAACGGTTTTCTAGACATTCGCAGAAAACTGGTCCGGGAATCCGATTTTTGCAAAATGTTCGATTTTCTTCGATTTTCAAAAAATCATATCTCGAAAACTAAAAGAGATAAATCAAAACGGGTACCAGATTATTGATGCGCGTGTTTTGGAGCGTCAAATATCCGAAAATGAAGCGATTCTATTTTTTAAAGTTTTGCAATTTGTTCGAAACATTTCACAAGGGGGTACCATAGGAAAACTTCAGAAAAGTGAAAGCCGCGCAATGTCTATGCATGTAAGACACAAGATGGAGAAAATTACGGCGAATCGAATGGCGCAAAGCGCAGTTTGGTATCTCGAACGGTTTTCTAGATATTCGCAGAAAACTGGTCGGGAAATGCGATTTTTGCAAAATGTTCGATTTTCAAAAAATCATATCTCGAATACTAAAAGAGATAAATCAAAACGGGTGCCAGAGTAGTGATGCACGTGGTTTGGAGCGTCAAATATCCGAAACTGAAGCGAATTTATTTTTTAAAATTTTGCAATTTGTTCGAAAAATTTCATAAGGGGGTACCATAGAAAAACTTCAGAAAAGTGAAAGCCACTCAATTTCTATGAAAGTAAGCCACAAGATGGAGAAAATTACGGCGAATCGAATGGCGCAAAGCGCAGTTTGATATCTCGAACGGTTTTCTACATATTCGCAGAAAACTGGTCGGGGAATGCGATGTTTGCAAAATGTTCGATTTTCAAAAAATCTTATCTCGAAAACCAAAAGAGATAAATCAAATCGGGTACAAGATTATTGATGCGCGTGGTTTGGAGCGTCAAATATTCGAAACTGAAGCGATTTTATTTTTTAAAGTTTTGCAATTTGTTCAAAAAATTTCATAAGGGGGTACCATAGAAAAACTTCAGAAAAGTGAAAGCCACTCAATTTCTATGAAAGTAAGCCACAAGATGGAGAAAATTACGGCGAATCGAATGGCGCAAAGCGCAGTTTGATATCTCGAACGGTTTTCTAGATATTCGCAAAAAACTGGTCGGGGAATGCGATTTTTGCGAAATTTTCGATTTTCTTAGATTTTCAAAAAATCATATCTCGAAAACTAAAAGAGATAAATCAAAACGGGTGACAGATTATTGATGCGCGTGTTTTGGAGCGCCAAATATCCGAAAATTAAGCGATTCTATTTTTTAAAGTTTTGATATTTGTTCGAAACATTTCATAAGGGGGTACCATAGGAAAACTTCAGAAAAGTGAAAGCCGCGCAATGTCTATAAAAGTAAGCCACAAGATGGAGAAAAGAACGGCGAATCGAATGGCGCAAAGCGCAGTTTGATATCTCGAAGGGTTTTCTAGATATTCGCAGAAAACTGGTCGGGGAATGCGATTTTTGCAAAATGTTCGATTTTCAAAAAATCATATATCGAAAACTAAAAGAGATAAATCAAAACGTGTGCCAGATTATTGAGGCGCGTGGTTTGGAGCGTCAAATATCCGAAAATGAAGCGATAATATTTTTTAAGTTTTGTAATTTGTTCGAAAAATTTCGTAAGGGGGTACCATAGGAAAATATCGGAAAAGTGAAAGCCACTCAATTTCTATGAAAGTAAGCCACAAGATGGAGAAAAGTATGGCGAATCGAATGGCGCAAAGCGCAGTTTGATATCTCGAACGGTTTTCTACATATTCGCAGAAAACTGGTCGGGGAATGCGATTTTTGCAAAATGTTCGATTTTCAAAAAATCATATCTCGAAAACTAAAAGAGATAAATCAAAACGGGTGCCAGATTATTGATGCGCGTGTTTTGGAGCGTCAAATATCCGAAAATTAAGCTATTCTATTTTTTAAAGTTTTTCAATTTGTTCGAAAAATTTCATAAGGGGGTACCATAGGAAAACTTCAGAAAAGTGAAAGCCGAGCAATGTCTATGAAAGTAAGCCACAAGATGGAGAAAATTACGGCGAATCGAATGGCGCAAAGCGCAGTTTGATATCTCGAACGGTTTTCTAGATATTCGCAGAAAACTGGTCGGGGAATGCGATTTTTGCGAAATTTTCGACTTTCTTCGATTTTCAAAAAATCATATCTCGAAAACTAAAAGAGATAAATCAAAACGGGTGACAGATTATTGATGCGCGTGTTTTGGAGCGTCAAATATCCGAAAATGAAGCGATTCTATTTTTTAAAGTTTTGAAATTTGTTCGAAAAAATTCATAAGGGGGTACCATAGGAAAACTTCAGAAAAGTGATAGCCGAGCAATGTCTATGAAAGTAAGCCACAAGATGGAGAAAATTACGGCGAATCGAATGGCGCAAAGCGCAGTTTGATATCTCGAACGGTTTTCTAGATATTCGCAGAAAACTGGTCGGGGAATGCGATGTTTGCAAAATGTTCGATTTTCTTCGATTTTCACAAAATCATATCTCGAAAACTAAAAGAGATAAACCAAAACGGGTGCCAGATTATTGATGCGCGTGTTTTGGAGCGTCAAATATCCAAAAATGAAGCGATTCTATTTTTTAAAGTTTTGCAATTTGTTCGAAAAATTTCATAAGGGGGTTCCAAAGGAAAACTTCAGAAAATTGAAAGCCACTCAATTTCTATGAAAGTAAGCCACAAGATGGAGAAAAGTACGGCGAATCGAATGGCGCAAAGCGCAGTTTGATATCTCGAACGGTTTTCTAGATATTCGCAGAAAACTGGTCCGGGAATCCGATATTTGCAAAATGTTCGATTTTCTTCGATTTTCAAAAAATCATATCTCGAAAACTAAAAGAGATAAATCAAAACGGGTACCAGATTATTGATGCGCGTGTTTTGGAGCGTCAAATATCCGAAAATGAAGCGATTCTATTTTTTAAAGTTTTGCAATTTGTTCGAAACATTTCATAAGGGGGTACCATAGGAAAATTTCAGAAAAGTGAAAGCCGCGCAATGTCTATGCATGTAAGCCACAAGATGGAGAAAAGTACGGCGAATCGAATGGCGCAAAGCGCAGTTTGATATCTCGAACGGTTTTCTAGACATTCGCAGAAAACTGGTTGGGGAATGCGATGTTTGCAAAATGTTCGATTTTCTTCGATTTTCAAAAAATCATATCTCGAAAACTAAAAGAGATAAATCAAAACGGGTACCAGATTATTGATGCACGTGGTTTGGAGCGTCAAATATCCGAAACTGAAGCGAATTTATTTTTTAAAGTTTTGCAATTTGTTCGAAAAATTTCATAAGGGGGTTCCAAAGGAAAACTTCAGAAAATTGAAAGCCACTCAATTTCTATGAAAGTAAGCCACAAGATGGAGAAAATTACGGCGAATCGAATGGCGCAAAGCGCAGTTTGATATCTCGAACGGTTTTCTAGATATTCGCAGAAAACTGGTCGGGGAATGCGATGTTTGCAAAATGTTCGATTTTCTTCGATTTTCAAAAAATCATATCTCGAAAACTAAAAGAGATAAACCAAAACGGGTGCCAGATTATTGATGCGCGTGTTTTGGAGCGTCAAATATCCAAAAATGAAGCGATTCTATTTTTTAAAGTTTTGCAATTTGTTCGAAAAATTTCATAAGGGGGTTCCAAAGGAAAACTTCAGAAAATTGAAAGCCACTCAATTTCTATGAAAGTAAGCCACAAGATGGAGAAAAGTACGGCGAATCGAATGGCGCAAAGCGCAGTTTGATATCTCGAACGGTTTTCTAGATATTCGCAGAAAACTGGTCCGGGAATCCGATATTTGCAAAATGTTCGATTTTCTTCGATTTTCAAAAAATCATATCTCGAAAACTAAAAGAGATAAATCAAAACGGGTACCAGATTATTGATGCGCGTGTTTTGGAGCGTCAAATATCCGAAAATGAAGCGATTCTATTTTTTAAAGTTTTGCAATTTGTTCGAAACATTTCATAAGGGGGTACCATAGGAAAATTTCAGAAAAGTGAAAGCCGCGCAATGTCTATGCATGTAAGCCACAAGATGGAGAAAAGTACGGCGAATCGAATGGCGCAAAGCGCAGTTTGATATCTCGAACGGTTTTCTAGACATTCGCAGAAAACTGGTTGGGGAATGCGATGTTTGCAAAATGTTCGATTTTCTTCGATTTTCAAAAAATCATATCTCGAAAACTAAAAGAGATAAATCAAAACGGGTACCAGATTATTGATGCACGTGGTTTGGAGCGTCAAATATCCGAAACTGAAGCGAATTTATTTTTTAAAGTTTTGCAAT
Organism: Cosmopolites sordidus; assembly: GCA_031761425.1. NCBI lineage: Eukaryota > Metazoa > Arthropoda > Insecta > Coleoptera > Curculionidae > Cosmopolites > Cosmopolites sordidus. The sequence goes on along the minus strand of JARFXV010002792.1, from coordinate 6,220 downwards.
TTGTTCGAAAAATTTCATAAGGGGGTTCCAAAGGAAAACTTCAGAAAATTGAAAGCCACTCAATTTCTATGAAAGTAAGCCACAAGATGGAGAAAATTACGGCGAATCGAATGGCGCAAAGCGCAGTTTGATATCTCGAACGGTTTTCTAGATATTCGCAGAAAACTGGTCGGGGAATGCGATGTTTGCAAAATGTTCGATTTTCTTCGATTTTCATAAAATCATATCTCGAAAACTAAAAGAGATAAACCAAAACGGGTGCCAGATTATTGATGCGCGTGTTTTGGAGCGTCAAATATCCAAAAATGAAGCGATTCAATTTTTTAAAGTTTTGCAATTTGTTCGAAAAATTTCATAAGGGGGTTCCAAAGGAAAACTTCAGAAAATTGAAAGCCACTCAATTTCTATGAAAGTAAGCCACAAGATGGAGAAAAGTACGGCGAATCGAATGGCGCAAAGCGCAGTTTGATATCTCGAACGGTTTTCTAGATATTCGCAGAAAACTGGTCCGGGAATCCGATATTTGCAAAATGTTCGATTTTCTTCGATTTTCAAAAAATCATATCTCGAAAACTAAAAGAGATAAATCAAAACGGGTACCAGATTATTGATGCGCGTGTTTTGGAGCGTCAAATATCCGAAAATGAAGCGATTCTATTTTTTAAAGTTTTGCAATTTGTTCGAAACATTTCATAAGGGGGTACCATAGGAAAATTTCAGAAAAGTGAAAGCCGCGCAATGTCTATGCATGTAAGCCACAAGATGGAGAAAAGTACGGCGAATCGAATGGCGCAAAGCGCAGTTTGATATCTCGAACGGTTTTCTAGACATTCGCAGAAAACTGGTCCGGGAATCCGATTTTTGCAAAATGTTCGATTTTCTTCGATTTTCAAAAAATCATATCTCGAAAACTAAAAGAGATAAATCAAAACGGGTACCAGATTATTGATGCGCGTGTTTTGGAGCGTCAAATATCCGAAAATGAAGCGATTCTATTTTTTAAAGTTTTGCAATTTGTTCGAAACATTTCACAAGGGGGTACCATAGGAAAACTTCAGAAAAGTGAAAGCCGCGCAATGTCTATGCATGTAAGACACAAGATGGAGAAAATTACGGCGAATCGAATGGCGCAAAGCGCAGTTTGATATCTCGAACGGTTTTCTAGACATTCGCAGAAAACTGGTCCGGGAATCCGATTTTTGCAAAATGTTCGATTTTCTTCGATTTTCAAAAAATCATATCTCGAAAACTAAAAGAGATAAATCAAAACGGGTACCAGATTATTGATGCGCGTGTTTTGGAGCGTCAAATATCCGAAAATGGAGCGATTCCATTTTTTAAAGTTTTGAAATTTGTTCGAAAAAATTCATAAGGGGGTACCATAGAAAAACTTCAGAAAAGTGAAAGCCGAGCAATGTCTATGAAAGTAAGCCACAAGATGGAGAAAATTACGGCGAATCGAATGGCGCAAAGCGCAGTTTGATATCTCGAACGGTTTTCTAGATATTCGCAGAAAACTGGTCGGGGAATGCGCTTTTTGCAAAATGTTCGATTTTCTTCGATTTTCAAAAAATCTTATCTCGAAAACTAAAAGAGATAAATCAAAACGGGTGCCAGATTATTGATGCGCGTGGTTTGGAGCGTCAAATATCCGAAACTGAAGCGATTTTATTTTTTAAAGTTTTGCAATTTGTTCGAAAAATTTCATAAGGGGGTTCCAAAGGAAAACTTCAGAATATTGAAAGCCACTCAATTTCTATGAAAGTAAGCCACAATATGGAGAAAATTACGGCGAATCGAATGGCGCAAAGCGCAGTTTGGTATCTCGAACGGTTTTCTAGATATTTGCAGAAAACTGGTCGGGAAATGCGATTTTTGCAAAATGTTCGATTTTCAAAAAATCATATCTCGAAAACCAAAAGAGATAAATCAAAACGGGTGCCAGAGTAGTGATGCACGTGGTTTGGAGCGTCAAATATCCGAAACTGAAGCGAATTTATTTTTTAAAATTTTGCAATTTGTTCGAAAAATTTCATAAGGGGGTACCATAGAAAAACTTCAGAAAAGTGAAAGCCACTCAATTTCTATGAAAGTAAGCCACAAGATGGAGAAAATTACGGCGAATCGAATGGCGCAAAGCGTAGTTTGATATCTCGAACGGTTTTCTACATATTCGCAGAAAACTGGTCGGGGAATGCGATGTTTGCAAAATGTTCGATTTTCAAAAAATCTTATCTCGAAAACCAAAAGAGATAAATCAAATCGGGTACCAGATTATTGATGCGCGTGGTTTGGAGCGTCAAATATTCGAAACTGAAGCGATTTTATTTTTTAAAGTTTTGCAATTTGTTCGAAAAATTTCATAAGGGGGTACCATAGAAAAACTTCAGAAAAGTGAAAGCCACTCAATTTCTATGAAAGTAAGCCACAAGATGGAGAAAATTACGGCGAATCGAATGGCGCAAAGCGCAGTTTGATATCTCGAACGGTTTTCTAGATATTCGCAGAAAACTGGTCCGGGAATCCGATATTTGCAAAATGTTCGATTTTCTTCGATTTTCAAAAAATCATATCTCGAAAACTAAAAGAGATAAATCAAAACGGGTACCAGATTATTGATGCGCGTGTTTTGGAGCGTCAAATATCCGAAAATGAAGCGATTCTATTTTTTAAAGTTTTGCAATTTGTTCGAAACATTTCATAAGGGGGTACCATAGGAAAATTTCAGAAAAGTGAAAGCCGCGCAATGTCTATGCATGTAAGCCACAAGATGGAGAAAAGTACGGCGAATCGAATGGCGCAAAGCGCAGTTTGATATCTCGAACGGTTTTCTAGACATTCGCAGAAAACTGGTTGGGGAATGCGATGTTTGCAAAATGTTCGATTTTCTTCGATTTTCAAAAAATCATATCTCGAAAACTAAAAGAGATAAATCAAAACGGGTACCAGATTATTGATGCACGTGGTTTGGAGCGTCAAATATCCGAAACTGAAGCGAATTTATTTTTTAAAGTTTTGCAATTTGTTCGAAAAATTTCATAAGGGGATTCCAAAGGAAAACTTCAGAAAATTGAAAGCCACTCAATTTCTATGAAAGTAAGCCACAAGATGGAGAAAATTACGGCGAATCGAATGGCGCAAAGCGCAGTTTGATATCTCGAACGGTTTTCTAGATATTCGCAGAAAACTGGTCGGGGAATGCGATGTTTGGAAAATGTTCGATTTTCTTCGATTTTCAAAAAATCATATCTCGAAAACTAAAAGAGATAAACCAAAACGGGTGCCAGATTATTGATGCGCGTGTTTTGGAGCGTCAAATATCCAAAAATGAAGCGATTCTATTATTTAAAGTTTTGCAATTTGTTCGAAAAATTTCATAAGGGGTTTCCAAAGGAAAACTTCAGAAAATTGAAAGCCACTCAATTTCTATGAAAGTAAGCCACAAGATGGAGAAAAGTACGGCGAATCGAATGGCGCAAAGCGCAGTTTGATATCTCGAACGGTTTTCTAGATATTCGCAGAAAACTGGTCCGGGAATCCGATATTTGCAAAATGTTCGATTTTCTTCGATTTTCAAAAAATCATATCTCGAAAACTAAAAGAGTAATCAAAAGGGTACCAGATTATTGATGCGCGTGTTTTGGAGCGTCAAATATCCGAAAATGAAGCGATTCTATTTTTTTAAAGTTTTGCAATTTGTTCGAAACATTTCATAAGGGGGGTACCATAGGAAAATTTCAGAAAAGTGAAAGCCGCGCAATGTCTATGCATGTAAGCCACAAGATGGAGAAAAGTACGGCGAATCGAATGGCGCAAAGCGCAGTTTGATATCTCGAACGGTTTTCTAGACATTCGCAGAAGAACTGGTCCGGGAATCCGATTTTTGCAAAATGTTCGATTTTCTTCGATTTTCAAAAAATCATATCTCGAAAACTAAAAGAGATTAAATCAAAACGGGTACCAGATTATTGATGCGCGTGTTTTGGAGCGTCAAATATCCGAAAATGAAGCGATTCTATTTTTTAAAGTTTTGCAATTTGTTCGAAACATTTCACAAGGGGGTACCATAGGAAAACTTCAGAAAAGTGAAAGCCGCGCAATGTCTATGCATGTAAGACACAAGATGGAGAAAATTACGGCGAATCGAATGGCGCAAAGCGCAGTTTGATATCTCGAACGGTTTTCTAGACATTCGCAGAAAACTGGTCCGGGAATCCGATTTTTTGCAAAATGTTCGATTTTCTTCGATTTTCAAAAAATCATATCTCGAAAACTAAAAGAGATAAATCAAAACGGGTACCAGATTATTGATGCGCGTGTTTTGGAGCGTCAAATATCCGAAAAATGGAGCGATTCCATTTTTTAAAGTTTTGAAATTTGTTCGAAAAAATTCATAAGGGGGGTACCATAGAAAAACTTCAGAAAAGTGAAAGCCGCGCAATGTCTATAAAAGTAAGCCACAAGATGGAGAAAAGAACGGCGAATCGAATGGCGCAAAGCGCAGTTTGATATCTCGAAGGGTTTTCTAGATATTCGCAGAAAACTGGTCGGGGAATGCGATTTTTTGCAAAATGTTCGATTTTCTTCGATTTTCAAAAAATCATATATCGAAAACTAAAAGAGATAAATCAAAACGTGTGCCAGATTATTGAGGCGCGTGGTTTGGAGCGTCAAATATCCGAAAATGAAGCGATAATATTTTTTAAGTTTTGTAATTTGTTCGAAAAATTTCGTAAGGGTGGTACCATAGGAAATATCGAAAAGTGAAAGCCACTCAATTTCTATGAAAGTAAGCCACAAGATGGAGAAAAGTATGGCGAATCGAATGGCGCAAAGCGCAGTTTGATATCTCGAACGGTTTTCTACATATTCGCAGGAAACTGGTCGGGGAATGCGATTTTTGCAAAATGTTCGATTTTCAAAAAATCATATCTCGAAAACTAAAAGAGATAAATCAAAACGGGTGCCAGATTATTGATGCGCGTGTTTTGGAGCGTCAAATATCCGAAAATTAAGCTATTCTATTTTTTAAAGTTTTTCAATTTGTTCGAAAAATTTCATAAGGGGTGGTAACCATAGGAAAACTTCAGAAAAGTGAAAGCCGAGCAATGTCTATGAAAGTAAGCCACAAGATGGAGAAAATTACGGCGAATCGAATGGCGCAAAGCGCAGTTTGATATCTCGAACGGTTTTCTAGATATTCGCAGAAAACTGGTCGGGGGGAATGCCGATTTTTGCGAATTTTCGACTTTCTTCGATTTTCAAAAAATCATATCTCGAAAACTAAAAGAGATAAAATCAAAACGGGTGACAGATTATTGATGCGCGTGTTTTGGAGCGTCAAATATCCGAAAATGAAGCGATTCTATTTTTTAAAGTTTTGAAATTTGTTCGAAAAAATTCATAAGGGGGTACCATAGGAAAACTTCAGAAAAGTGATAGCCGAGCAAATGTCTATGAAAGTAAGCCACAAGATGGAGAAAATTACGGCGAATCGAATGGCGCAAAGCGCAGTTTGATATCTCGAACGGTTTTCTAGATATTCGCAGAAAACTGGTCGGGGAATGCGATGTTTGCAAAATGTTCGATTTTCTTCGATTTTCACAAAATCATATCTCGAAAACTAAAAGAGATAAACCAAAACGGGTGCCAGATTATTGATGCGCGTGTTTTGGAGCGTCAAATATCCAAAAATGAAGCGATTCTATTTTTTAAAGTTTTGCAATTTGTTCGAAAAATTTCATAAGGGGGGTTCCAAAGGAAAACTTCAGAAAATTTGAAAGCCACTCAATTTCTATGAAAGTAAGCCACAAGATGGAGAAAAGTACGGCGAATCGAATGGCGCAAAGCGCAGTTTGATATCTCGAACGGTTTTCTAGATATTCGCAGAAAACTGGTCCGGGAATCCGATATTTGCAAAATGTTCGATTTTCTTCGATTTTCAAAAAATCATATCTCGAAAACTAAAAGAGATAAATCAAAACGGTACCAGATTATTGATGCGCGTGTTTTGGAGCGTCAAATATCCGAAAATGAAGCGATTCTATTTTTTTAAAGTTTTGCAATTTGTTCGAAACATTTCATAAGGGGGGTACCATAGGAAAATTTCAGAAAAGTGAAAGCCGCGCAATGTCTATGCATGTAAGCCACCAAGATGGAGAAAAAGTACGGCGAATCGAATGGCGCAAAGCGCAGTTTGATATCTCGAACGGTTTTCTAG
>JARFXV010002791.1:0-50499 GCA_031761425.1 Cosmopolites sordidus | reverse complement strand
CCCTCTCTCCCTCTCTCCCTCTCTCCCTCTCTCCCTCTCTCCCTCTCTCCCTCTCTCCCTCTCTCCCTCTCTCCCTCTCTCCCTCTCTCCCTCTCTCCCTCTCTCCCTCTCTCCCTCTCTCCCTCTCTCCCTCTCTCCCCTCTCTCCCTCTCTCCCTCTCTCCCTCTCTCTCCCTCTCTCCCTCTCTCCCTCTCTCCCTCTCTCCCTCTCTCCCTCTCTCTCTCTATATATATATATTAGACATAAAAAAAGATTAAGGAATCCAACATAACAGTGGAATGGGAAAAGGAACAGGCTGACACAGAAAATATTCCACAAAAAAAATCACAAAAAGCACAGGAACTGATCCCATTGAAAAAGAACACAAAACACCCTTGGTGGGACTAGGAATGCGAAAGTGCATTATATATATTTATATATATATATATATATATATATATATATATATATATATATATATATATATATATATATATATATATATATATATATATATATATATATATATATATATATATATATATATACATATATACATATATACATATATACATATATACATATATACATATATACATATATACATATATACATATATACATATATACATATATACATATATACATATATACATATATACATATATACATATATACATATATACATATATACATATATACATATATACATATATACATATATACATATATACATATATACATATATACATATATACATATATACATATATACATATATATAGTGATTGCATATTGAGTGATTGCCTCAGCCAGCACGAATTTCAATCCAACTTGAAGCATGTGTACAAATTGCCTGGGAGACCTTGTCACAATAATATATGATTATATAATTGAGTCCATTCTCATAGAGTAATTGTGTGCCATAATAATTGTGATGGATTTACCCATTGATATTTTTTTTGTATCAAATGTAAGTCAATTTTTTTTATCATTATATAATACAAAAAAACTGGAAAAGATTTACCGCTAGACCAAGACCAAACTACTTTTGCTGAATTTTCGATTGAATCATCTCCTGATAATTTTAACATGGTTCGTGAAACGCACCTCGAGAAGTTAAAAACAATTATTTGGTGTTTACTGGTAAATCTCCTTGAGGTTAGTGTTTCACGTTGAAGGTTCCAAAAAAATAATTGAATTTGTTAATTCCATCCTGGTGTGCATGAGGTGTGTAAATAAATTATTGAGACTGGTTACGTAGCGTTCGATCTGACAATGCTGGTGGCTTCCCTTTTGGAGGCAAAGCAGGCCAACATTCGATGCGTTTTCTGTACCAGTTTGAACTCCCTAGAGTTCCGTAGCAATTTTGGATCCGTAGCAAGATGGTCCGTAGCAATTTTTTTCAAAAATCGGATTTTTCTAGTACGTTCTGAAAATAAGTGGCAACAATTTCAAGCAACGGTGTGCTATCAAATTTTGTTTCAGACTTAGGTATAGTGCGATGGAAACTTTTGCAATACATCAACGGGCCAGTGGAAACAGTGGCCTGACCAGGCCTAGGTTTTCAGGTGGTTTAAGGTATATTCAGACGACCGAGACTCGATTGAAGGTGGACCTCGCATCGGAAGAACTTCAACTGCAAGAAGCGATTTCAATGTCCACAGAATTCGGGATCTTGTCGGTTGGCATTCAGGATGGGGTAGAGGTGAATCTGGTTTAAACAACAGTTCATCACTGTCGGGTCTAATAAAACATTTGACCCGACAGACGTCGTCCTATGCACATTTCAGTATTTTTTTTTTGACATCGTTTTGTGAATCTGTAAAAAACTATTGAAAATGAAACAGAACTGAAAAACAAATTGAAAAACAATTAAAAAAAAAATAGTCAAATCGGTCCAGCCTTTCTTAAGTGATGCGCTTACCAACAAACAGCATTTAATTTTTATTTATATAGAATAGGAAGATGATATCATAAAACTCATTTAATACCAAAAGCTTTTATACAAAATACAAGGCTAAATTAAATATTAGTTTGTGTATAAATAGAAACATATATGAAAGTAGCCATATCACTTGTACATATAAATATAATCTCACCTTACAACTCACTACTTAAATTTCTCAACTCATTAACTTAAAACAATATACTTTGAATAAAATGTATAGTAACAATAAGTTACCTTAGCAATCTCAGTAATAACGTTACGTTCATATTTGATATCTAGCAAAAATGAAACTTCAGAATAAATGGCCAAATAAATGGTCCAGTAAAGTGGCATTTAATTTACATAAAACGTTAAATTTAAATAACGGACAAATTCTCGAGACAAAACAACAAAATATCCAATTTAAGTGAAGTAATTCAGCATTAATAATTCAAGTCTCAAAGTGCTCTTTTCTGTAGCTGAAACGTCCAATATTCATATAGGCTTCGCTTCTTAGGATATGAGAAGAGTTGATGATGATGGAATTACAGATTTGTCTCAGGAGAAATTTAGGGAATGCAGATATTGTCAGAGTAAGAGGATTTTACAATGATATAAAGATAAATATCCATATAATAAGATATATGTATACTGAGGAATAAAAATAGCGCAACAACTGGTATACTTAGAATAGAACCTAGAAATGATTGGGTCCTGAAATGTAGTTGTATTTCCTTTAGCAATCAGTCTAGATTTTAAAATGAGGATAGTTGCGGCATTTACTTGATGGAAATTCATACTAAACTTTATAAATAAAACAAAGTTGTCTAATTTCCACTTATATTTTTATCTAAAACTTAAGGCGTTTCGCTACACTGTAGCTTCTTCGGATTGTTGACAAAGAATGAAATTGTATTGCGACAAATAGTAGGTAGTATAGTAATAAAGTATTTTTACATGTGTTTTCTGGGAAATTCTTTGTTCGATGTTTTTATCCATTGTAAAAATCGCAAAACACACTTGAGATGAACAGACTAAATGACAGATGACGTTTAAACTTCACGTCAGTATAGATGACAGCTGTGTCAACTTAGTGATAAAAAGAATTTTGACAATCCGTTTAAGCGGGGTTTTCAAATGATTAATTCCCGGTAGTTTTTTGATAGACTGTAAAATCATTAAAATATTGATAAATTTGTATGAAGAATGGTTTTTTCCAAAAATGTTCTTGAATTTGCCTCCAAATTGCTAAACTGAGACACTGACGGTATAACAATAAACGACGAAAATCTCAGCCAGCTTCGTTTTGCAGACGATATGGTCCTTATCACTAACCAGCTATTGGAAATGAAAGTCATGCTGGAAGAACTACCTATAATATATAAGAGAGTGAGTTTGAAGATCAATTTCAAGAAAACCAAATTCAGACAAACCTTATTGTCCCATCAAATTATCCGAAAATCCAGAGAAAATATAGAATTTGTCCATCAATACATATAACTTGCACATTGCTACGATAACGTAAATAGAAAATGTGTATATCAATGTAGCGTAATTTTTTTAATATCATTTTCATAGGCTAACTTTTTTATTTGAAGTGATAGACTAGTACTTCCAAATGCAAAGTGGTACGAAGTAACTTGACTTAGAAAAATGGACAGACAATGCTCTCCGATGTTGCCAGATTTATTCAGTGGCTACTAAAACCATATTTTTTTTAAATGACAACACCGCATTTTTTAACATAATTTGACAAATCTTAAAATTCGAAATATATAATGTTATATCACATTTCTTTATTGGAGTAGCCGTTTTAGAACAATTATTATTAGTGTATAAAAATAACGTTTTAATTCAGGTGCTAAGCTGAATCAGTCAATGAATAAGTAATCAATTAATTTTTCTTCATGTGTTGGCTTAAGTCTACGTGAGCGCTGAATTCCACGCAAGGCATCTTCCAAACCCGGAGATTTTAATAATTAACTTAGTAAAACTAAAAACAACTGGTAATGTGTGCCCAATGATACGTAAAATGTTGTTACTGAAGAAAATATTCTTCTTTGTAGTGTGGAAAATCGTCACAAGTCAACGCATAAAATTGCCTCAGAGGTAGGTTGTTCTCAGTCATACGTGTGGTCCACTTTACAGACTATGACTTAATGATAACTGTGACAGAAAATTGGAATTTTGCGATTGGTTTTTGGGCAAGAAGCATTAGCGATCTAATTTCGAGAAGCTTATTTTTTATAGCGACGAAGCAACTTTTTATTTAAATGGCATGACCAATAAACAAAATTTCAGATATTGGTCTGACAGTAATACTTGTTGGGTTGAAGAAAGAAGAAGACAAAATAATCCAAGAGTTACCGTATAGAACACAATTTAAATGATGAACGTTATTTAGAGTTATTGAGAAATGAACTTGAGCTGTTTATTGATGAACTACAGTTAGCAGAAAGAAGACTGTTCTACTAACAGGATGGGGCGCAACCTCATTTTAAGCGAAATATGTGGGATTATCTTCATAAACTGCTGCCATAAAGATAGGTAGGAAGAAGGGTTTCAGTTGAGTTGTTTGCTAGGTCGCCTGACCTTACACCGTTAGACTTTTTCATGTGGGGTTTCTTGAAAACTGAAGTATACGTGATCGCTCCTAATTCTATTGATAAACTGAACCAATCTAGCCAGAAATTAATAACATTACGCCCAATATGTTGGAAAATGTTAGTAATAATATTGTTAAAAGAGTTCATTACTGTATATTACAAGGAGAGCACCAGTTTGAGCATTTGTTAAAGAAATAATCATTGATTTGTTTATAAGAGTTATTTTTTATTGTTATTTTAAACTAGTCTCTTTTAGTAAAAAAAGTTGTATAAAACGGCAGAAATGTGACAACATATTTTATTTCGAATTTTAAGATTTGTCAAAATGTTAAAAAAATACGGTGTTGCCATTTAAAAATGTATTGTTTTAGTAGCTAATGAATAAATTTGGCAACACCGGAGAACATTGTACATTTTTATTAGTCAAATTATTTCCTACAACTTTGCATTTGGAAATACTAATCTATCACTTCAAATAAAAAAGTTTGCCTAAGTCAGGTCTTAAAAAAATTACACTACATATACAGGATGTGCCCTAATTTATCCGCCATATAGTAGAGAGTCAATAAATGTGTTGGCAAATGTTAGTGATTAAAAGATACAGGATGTTGAAACTGAAACCACTATTTTTAAAAATTGAGATAATTTAAAAACGGTTGAAGATATCAGGTTCAAATCGGGGTAGTTGAGTTTTTAAAGGCAACAAATCTGAATTTGGTACTAGCTTGAGCCTAGTTCCTAGAGGGCGCTTGCTACCTACTTTGTGAGGAATTAACTCACTCATATTTTTTACCCTATTATTTTTTACCCTGGGAATATTTTGATTTCAAAATAGAGAAGAATCCCCCGTCCCACCTTTGTCAGATATTCGTGTTTGGATATTCCATTGCACATCTTGTCGATGGCTGAAAAAATATTCAATTCACAAAGTGTGTCTTGAATGTTGTGTACAAATTATTACGTCTCGATGACAACTGTCATTGTTTTCTATCTCTCCTATTAAACGTAGGTGGAAAAATTTTCCCAGATGTTGAGTTGCCCAGGCTTAATAAATTTCCTAATCGTGATTTAAGGGATATGCTCTGCGTTTATGCATAACTAAATTACAATAGTCGCGCTGCAGTTAGAAGTTATGAAGAGGCCTACCCAACCAGAATCATTCCACATACAGAAATTTTTCAAAGAATTTTCAATCAGTTAGACGAAACAGCTTCGTTTTATTACAACAATCCTGGTGGACGATACATATAACAATAGAACAAGAAGGGGACATCTTGATTAGTATCGCAGAAAATCTTGAACTAAGCTCAAATCGTTTGGAGGCATGTACAGGAAGTAGCAAATCTACTGTTTCAAGAGTTCTCATTAAAGAGAAATTATTTCTCTACCATTTTTCACCTGTTCGATATTTATTGTCACAAGATTTGCCAGCTAGATCAGAATTTTGTTAAAATCTACTACATAAAAAAACGAAAACTCCCTGTTCCTGAAAAAGATATTGTTTACTGATGACGACGAGACTTTTACCAGACTCGGAATTTTTAGCTGGCGAAAGATTCAATATTAAGCGCTGAATAACCCACACCTACCAAGAGAGCGACATTTGCAGCACGAATTTTCAATTAACATTTGGTGGGGTATTATCGACAATTTTTTAACCTATTGAATTAAATTTCAAAAAAATGTAAATAAAATCCGTTGTATTTTTGACATCTTAATGTTTTTCCTTCATATTCAGAGCACACTTTGTGAATTGTAGATTTTTCAGCCATCGACAAGATGTGCAATAGAATAGTCGAACACGAATATCTTGCAAATGGCATGTGATATTTTTATGTATGAATTATGACTCTTCTCTATTTTGAAGTCAACATATTCCCAGCTTGAAAGGGTAAAAAAATATGAGCTAGTTAATTCCTCACAACTTAGATAGAAAATGCCCTCTAGGAACTAGGCTCAAACTAATAACAAATTCGGATTTGTCACCTTTGAAAACCCAACTACCCCGATTTTGAACCTGATATCTTCCAGCGTTTTTATATTATCTCAAGTTTTCGATATATATATATATATATATATATATATATATATATATATATATATATATATATATATATATATATATATATATATATATATATATATATATATGTATATATATGTATATATATATATATATATATATATATATATATATATATATATATATATATATATATATATATATATATATATATAAAAGAGAGAATTTTCCTATAACATTGTCAGAACTTTGAGAAGCAATAGCGGCAGCACTGTTTAAAATGTAAATGTCACATAAATGTAGACAGCTGCGTTCAGTACATTGTATCAGTTCACTATGGAAAGATATACGATTCAACAGTGCGTAAAAATGAATCGTATCTACCATCAAAATCAAAAAAAAATATTTACCGACGAAGCGTCCTGCTCGTTTAATGGGTTTGTGAATAAACATAATTGCAGGATTTCCGATAAAAATCCTCAAGTGATTCGGGCGCTACCTATTCATTCTCAGCTCTGATAGTCACTGTTTGCTGCGGTTTTCGGACTGAAGGAGTGATAGGATATTATATTTAAGATAATGATGGAAATCGTGTTACTGTTAATGGTGAACGCTACGACAATGGCTTTGGCTATATAGCTAAACTGATATATGCGAATATATATCATGTTTTCGTTCAATAAGACGGTGTAACTTGTTGAATGACTCACACATTACGCCAGACAATTGATTGATTACAAGAAAAGCTTCTTGGACGCGTTATTTCGCAAAATAGAAATTTCAACTGGCCACCAAGATCATGAGATTTCACTCCCGGATTATTTTATCTGAGGTTATATTAAGTCTGTGGTTTAAAGAAATAAACCTCGAATAATTGTTGACCCGATCTGTGGTACAGATAAATTGAAAACTGGGTCTCCAGAATACATACCACCAGACGAAGCCGATGGGGACAATTCAATCACAAATATTTTAATACTTCGTTGTATTAACGTACAGTTACTTTTGACTAAACTGAAAAGATTGATCAAATAAACACATGACCATCTAGCCAGAAGCACTACGCCTCACTATTTCATTAATTCAAATTTCTGATTACGTTTTTTTAAAGATTATTTAAATTTACTTTATTACTTTTTTACTTTTTACAATATTTCATTTCATAACTAACAAAATTCCTTGGAAGATAACTAGAGAAGCAGTAGCATTTTTCAGTATTAATCCTCCATGTAACCATGCATACAGCAATAGCCTGTTTTTACATTAAAAACCATGACAAAAACGTGCAAAATCAGATTAAATTGGTGCAGTGTAAAGCAGATTTCGAACAATAGATATAATGTATGTGCCCATTCAGATCCAATTGTAACTGTAAACGCGTTAGCTGAAAAATATCAAACATTTGAGCTAAAAGCACATTTTGCCAAAACAAAAAAGCTTTTAAAAAAGTATTAATATTACGGTACTTGTATGCAGCCTCTGAATAGGTAAATAAATTAATTCTGTATACTTTTTTAAATATAATTAAGAATTTTTTTAAACAAAAACATATTCACATTGAATATTTAAAGTAATCTCCATCATTTTCTGGACTTTTTATACACTAATGGAATCTTAATTAATTATGAATCTTGGTTGTTTAATCAGGATAAGTTAATCTATGTTTTCAACTGGCAGACCGTTTTAAAGTACCCATCAGTCAATTGACGTTTAAGCGACCAGAATAGGTAGTAGGCAGATGGAGCGAGATCTGGTAAATAATCCTCATGATGAAGTATTTCTAATATCTCCTTACTGATGACGCTTGTCTCCTTTTTGAGAAAAATATCAAAGGCTGGTTAGGATTTAGCAACTTGGTTTAGATTTATCAACAGGAGCGGATTTATCAACCCGCTTATCAACAGGAGATTCTCATTAAAAACAAAATGTGCCTTACTGCTAAACAAATTACTAATTCGGCCCTAAATTCTTTATGCATGCGTTATCTGCATGCGTTATCAAAACAAAATATTAAGAATGCCGAATGCTATGTAACCAACCGACAACTACACCAAGAACTTGGTCTACTGACACTGTCAGAGTATATTCAAAAGCCAACGATCATCTTTCATCAGTGGCTATAGAAAAGTCCCAGCACGGACTATCATCAACTAGGACGCAGAAACATACATACAAGTCTAAACAGGAAACTACCTCAAGATATGTTTTTAGAATAGATTTGTCATGTTAATGTTAAAACTTTCATTACAACACTGTCTTGGAGAACAATTGTAATTGTTGAGCAGACATTTCCATGAATTAAAAAAAACCTTCAATCTCCAAGAGGTTTTTCGAATGGGGGTGACCAAAGTAGAAGTCTTCTCATAAAGCATCTAACCTAGTTACTAGCGTAGTTGAGGAATTTTTGTCGATTTTTTAAAATTAATTTTAAAGAAGTGTTAAAATCTAAAGCCTTTCTAAATTCACTTATGTTTCTCTAAATCATAATAAAGGGTAATCTTTTATTGTGTTCGAACTTCCGATAGGAGTCGCTGTCAAACGAACTGTGAGTTTGCCCGCAACTCTGTAAATCTGTGTCTCAATTGTCTGGCAAATCATCATGGAATGTTTAATATCAGAGCAATGGTTGCAAAGTGTCGAAATTTATTATCAAAATCAGTATTCTGTGTGCCAAACTTATAGAACACACGTAAATTTGAACTTCGTGATGTATTCGCCGAACTACTGAAAAATTCCGAACGCCTTTCACGCTGCTCGATATTAAAACAAAAACAAAACGAAAAACTGTGCGTTCCGAAGAAAATACCACCCCTGTTACTGGCAGCGTTGACGAAGATCATTTATCAATTCGTCGCCGTTTGCAGGAAGTTGGGCTTTGTTATTCGACTACAAGGATTGTTTAATTCCGAATTTGAATAGTATTGACCTGGAGGACATGTGGATCTAATAGGGCGGATGCACATGTCATACAGCCAACGCACAATAGATTTACTGAGGGAACAATTCGGTAAAAAAAATATTTAGAGGACGGACCTGTTAATTCGTCACCGAGGTCATGTGATTTAACGCCTTTAGATTATTTTCTTTAGGGTTATGATAAATATTTGTTCTATGCAGATAAACCGGTAACTATTGACGACTTGGTAGCCAACATAACTCGGACAATTGCGGTCAGACCCCAATTGCTTGAAAAAGTGGTCGGAAATTGAACTGACAAAATGCGCGTTGTCACAAGTAGCCGTGGCAGACATTTATCTGGAATTGTTTTTAAACATTAATGTCCTTGAATTATTTCACATAAAATAAATAGTTTCAAAGCGTTTAATTTGGTTTTTGTTTACTTTGAATTCAATGTTCGGGCACACTAAAAAATCACCCTATATGTTCGAATAGCCCCAGCTAAAGTTCCGGTTAGAGTCTTTTTATTTAAAATAAACAAACATAAACATTCACAACTTGAGTAGGAATTAAACCGGCACCGCTTCAGCCGCTGGTACTGTCGGGCGATCGTCTTAAATACCATGCCAACATAATGCATATCTGTATACCGGAAGAGGTGCTGATGGCGAAGGGCTTACTGCTGAAGACAAAAAAATGTTGATACCAACTCAGTCTGTGCTGAAGCTTATAAAATTTACAAGTTTACAAAGCTTACAAAAACTCAAATAGAAATGTCACTGCCGACAACTACTTTTCATCTGTTGAGCTTGTAAGAGAATTGAAGAAGACAAAAATAACCTACGTCGGGATAATGAAAAAAAAAAAAGAGAAATTCCAGAAGAATTTTTCCCCCCGCCCCCTCCATCAAAAAGAAAAAATAAAGAAAAAGTAGTAAGAAGGGAAGTAGGGCCCACCTTATATGGATTTGACTACAATAATAATTTTACCCTCATAATTTATTTTGATTTTGATTTATTCAATGCACCATGAAGTTTCCGAAATTACAAACAAACGAGGCAAAAGTTTACCAGAAATTATAGACTTTTACAGCAATATGAAAGGTGGGGTCGATTCAATGGACCAAAAATGTGTTACCTATAGTTGTAACAGAAAATGTTATAGATGGCGTCTTGCTATATTTTTCCAAATAGTCAACATTGCTATAGCCAACAGCTATATTTTATACAATTGTTGCAAAAATGCGGAACATATAGAGAGATTTGACTTTATAAAGCAAACTCCTTTGACACTGATAAGACCGGAGCTGATACGCCGAGAATATTCCCCTTATCTAAATAATAATCTGAAACAAGTGTCATTTGCATTGTTCCAAAAGGGCCGACTACTGTAAGAATTAGTCCACAAATGAGTGACAAACTAGATAGGAAAAGAAAATGCTCGTTGTGCCTGTACACAGCGAACCGCGTCACAGCTTATATGTGTATAAAATGTCAAAAACCAATTTGTCTACAACAATGCTCAAAACAAATGTGTAATACTTGTATTTTTGCCAACTCCCTAATTTTTGTGACATATTATATTATATTGTTTTCACAAATTAGTGAATACTTTTTTACTTTACATGTGTTTTTAGCCTGGTAGGCCTTCGTTTTTCTTGTAATAAAACAAAATAAATATTTTTAATCAACTAGAGTATTTTTTCACCACGCCGGGCCGCCGGGGTATATTTATAGCATTTGCGAGTATTTTTAGCGCATTTCATTAATGATCAAACGTAAAAAAAACCCAAATTTTAAAAGTAGGCGTCTGACAGACACTGAAGTTGCGTAATGACAAAAAAGGCACCAGACTAGGTAAGGGTTAATAATTGAAAAAGTTGATTGAACTTTAGATTAGATTACATTAAATCATCTCCTGATGATGCTAACATGGTTAGAGAAACGTGCGTCGAGCAGTTCAAGAAAAGTGATTTAGTGTTTAGTGGTATAGCCGGGGATACCTTCACCGGATTTTAAACTCCTGCCTGTAAAACATGCAAGTAAACCATAAACATCCCTAGCAAGAACAGGAGTTTAAACTATGATAGCTGTATCAAGCTCTTAGACACCGTGGCTGGCAATTTATGAACTTGTAATGCACAATACATTACTGTAATCAAAAAATAAGGTGACTTGTAAAGTGATAAGTAATCCCCGCTCACTCTAATACACGTATTCCAACATTCTTTTTCTAGTCTTCGCAACAGTTTTTATACTCAACTTTTGGTATTATACATACCAGAATAAACCACGAATTATAGGTATAAACCACCAGACCACAGATATAAACCACGAAGTCGATTCTTCAATTCAGGGAACAGAAAAAAGTCACAAGGTGATATATCTAGTGAATATTATGTTTGTCGAGCGGATTTTGTTTGATTTTAGCGAATATTGTATGAATAATTCTGCGGAATGCGATAATGCGTTATCGTGATGTAAAAATTATGAATTGTTTTGTCACATATTTGGACGTTTTGTTTCTAATACTTAGTAGGTTATTACTTAATACAAAATCCTTGACTTTGGTAATGTTTTCTTCATTGGTAGAGTTGAAAGGTCTTCCTGAAGGAGGTTTACCTTTAACTACTTGTTTATTATCTTTAAATTCCTGATACAACTTGTAAACATTTGTTATATATAGCTTCATTGCCGTAAAACTTTCTTAACATTTTTAAGTATCAGCACAAGAAATGACGTATTTTAGACAAAATTTAAGGATATATCGAAGGTACAAGTGGAGGCAAAAGTACTGAAAATCATAAATTCGAGAATATCTTTGCTTTACAGAACATAGAAAAGGAAAATTATAAAGATAATGCTAGATAATAATGTATAAGTAAAAAAGAAAGAGCAAATTTCACCTATAACCTAGAATTAAATTAATAATAACAAATACTATGAAAAAATGTTAAATAACTTTTGGTAGTGAATATACCTTGATTTTAATTTTTCGGCAAAAACATTTTTGATTAAAATTTTTAAAACTACGAATATGGAATTTTGAATAATATTTAAATATTAATTAAAATCTCTAAATATTATTTATTTTTAATAATTATTATAAATAATAAATATTTTAAACTTTAATCGGGTATTCTAGAATTTTGAAAAAAAAATTGATTCTTAAAGTATAAATCTTTAAGAATATGTCCTCTAAAGGAAATTTGAAAATTCCAAATATTTTCGGAGTTAAAGCTATTTTAGTGACGTGAACGATAATGCACCCGAACGGGTCTGACAATAGGCGGCGGATACTGCCTGGCTTCTTTGAAAGTGAACACGGTTGACCCGAAACATTTGAAGATAAGAGAATTGAATGTTTGAGGTCTGAAAGACAAAATAATAATGATTCTTTCAATTCATTGCTCTGGACTTTTGCACCGAAGCATATACACGCTGGAAATTGCAAATTATATTACTATTTGCATTTTTAATGAAGGCTTTTTACCAACATTAAAAATATTAATTACCAATAGAATTACAATCGGTCTAAATGCTTGTATGTTCGCTATTCAACGGGACAGTAGTCGGATCAACCGCTCTGAGCAACGAACTTCAGCTCCTTCTAAGGAAGCTAGAACTGCTCGTAGAACAGATCGAGCTTCAAAAAATAATCAATTTGAAGTTGAAGCAGGCAACTATATAAAACAGACATCTCTGATTAATAAAATGTAAGTATATAGCCTTGAATTTTTTGTTTTGTAACTTTAAACTAATTTTTCCCAAAACTACTTGTTTCGATCTGGTTGACATAATATCTCAAGTTCTATCCAGCCGATTGACTTTAAATTTTGCACGGACCTTCAGCATTAGACTGACTCTCTATCCTCCCTACAATTTTTTATAAAATTATTTTTTTGCTATTAAAAAAAATCAAAACGAAAAAAAAATGTGCTTTTAAATTTTCTTTCACATGGAAGGAAGGGTAGCAATCATGTCAACAAGCTTACCCGCTTTTTTACGCCCACCTTTGGCAGCTCATAACTGTTTCAATTTTTAATTTTTCTTTCACCAATGTTTTTTAATATTTGCAAATATCAATAAATATATTGTGAAAAAATGGATAGTAAAAATATTTTTTGTTTTTTTATGAAGCCTGAAAAAAAACCCAAAATTTAGGCCTCTAGCTAGACTAGAATACCCCCTTAAGGATGTATCGGAGGGATGTCAAAATTGACATCTAATTTCAAATCGATTGACTAAGCCGTTCAAAAGTTAATGCAATTTAAAATTATCGTAATTTTATACGTCATCTTATGGAGATTCACTAACATAACATGAGGGTTGTATGATAAGTACCTTGCCTTTATAAGAAAAAACATTTTTATGTTGTATGTTGATTGTATTAATCACCTTTCAGTTCGATACACTTAGCCCAACGTTTTTCTATTTTTGGTATCCTCTCTAAAAATACGATCTTTTTTGGCGCATATTTGCCTCAAAATACCCACTGTTTGGATTGTTCTTTGGCATCTGGTGTACTGTGATAAATCCATGTTTTGCCAACAGTTATGGACTGGCATCATTCCGTTTTAACATCGCTACACATTATATTGAAATTGACAACGTGTGTTAACACAAGTGGTCGTTAAAATATTCTGCGCCCATTCAATTGAAATGCCCACAGTCTCAGCAATCTCACGCACATTCTCCGATCGTTTATCACGATATTGTGGTTTTTCAATCATTTCTGAAGTCATAACCACACCCTTGTAACCTAACCCTTGGACGACGCGGACGATCTTCATCAAAAAATGCTTGTACGGTTACGTTTGAATTCAGCTGTCCAATATTTTTTAATTGATAACGAAGGTGCAGAATCCCCATAAACTTCGCTAAGCTCCATAATCATTAATCTCATAATTTGTTTTGTTTTTCAAAAACAAGTATTTTATCACTGCTTGGTATTAATTTTTTTCAATTGTAAAATAACAAAAGTTGTTCTATTTAAATAACTGGCATTCACAAACTAAACCACGCAGAGACTTGAAAGTTTAACAGAATTGATGTTTAAGACTATATTTAAATACCATCAGCACCATCTTTGACCTAGGCCAGGTACGTATTAGTCATCGTAAGTTAAACACGTTACAAGTATACAAAGAAAAACTATCAAGCGTTCTAAACTTCGAGATTATGTAACTTAAACTGTTTGGAACCGCTTTGGCACAGTTTTATAAATATTAATTATCAGTACTTACGTCTCCGATTGTACCTACGATACATTATTAATGGACATTTCTTGGCTAAATGGATATCTAAAGCCCGCGAATTTTTAAAATAAAAGTATCATAGAATATGTAACTTAATTTTTAATCAATTGAAATACGAAAAAATTGTATGTTTAGTATCGCTTATTTATAATGTTATATGAGGTCCCCTGTTTCGCCAAAATACACTAATACAAAATACGCACTAACATATCACACAAGGGCGAGAAACTATGTGTATTTAGGTTTGAAACAGAGTTATAAAGCTCGACACATAAAGACACGGAATTAGTTTGTACAGCTAATAAATGATAGTAATATATTTGGAAGAGTATCCACATTAACGTTATTAATAACTACTACAGTTTCCTAGAATATAATAGTAATTCATGGGTGGAATTTATTTCCCAAAAGTTCGCAAAATATTTTTTCCCATAATATAAACAAAAATTTGGTATTAACTTTCAAATGAATACTAAATTATTTTAATATGGCAATAACTAAGTAATTAAGTTAATTTGGTATTACAACCAAGGCAATTTATTTAGCATTTTCGAAAAAAAATGTGGTTTAATTTATGAAAGTTGTATCCGACAAGTAGTTTTACAATTAATAAAAATTTGATGGTACCTTGTCAGGACTGCGGGATCGATATTATAGAATATCTTAAATAAATCGCACTAATTTCTAATGCTATCTTAATGCTGCAATATTAATGCTTATCATCTTAATGCTTTACTAGTTTAATGAATTTCTGTTCGATTTATAATCTCACCAAGGTGATAACCCCCAAGCGGATATTTTTTTTACTGTCATGCATACCTTATAAAGTTCATTGTTCAACTATTCATTTTTTTTTTCGGCAATTATCAATCATCTGAAACATGAATCATGAAAAAAAATTGTAACATGAAAATGTTAATATGTTGTTTTAAATGGATTCTGATATTGAGAGATTTAGCTGACACGATCTGGGTCTCAGGCATATTCACAAATGTGATCCAACTATTAAAATTATGCATATGTTTGTGGATTTATGTTGCTTTTCACACCAATCAAATGTGGTAACCTGAGGTTGACACGAAAAGCTGAATATTTTGGGTAATATATAATGAGAAGGCCTTTGCTAAGAGAATGACCCGCGATCCCTGATTTCCTGCGTTCTAATATGTAGTTCCACTTGAGTTTCCCAGTGTGGATTTCCAATGATACCTGTCAAATATCCACCTCTTGCAGCTCCACAAACGTCAACTCTTTTGTCAAACTTTTGGATGACATTTTGGCATATCCGTGGCTCTATAGTACCAATGATTCGAATAATTCCAACCTTTAGTTCAGGAATCGAACGGATTGTTCTTATAGACCTGGCTTTTTACGTAATCCCAAAGCCAATAGTTCAACGGTGTCGAATTACATGATCTTGGAAGTCAATTACATCACTGTTTCTTCCAACAACTCGTCCAGGAAATTTTTCTTTCAATAAATCAATTGTTTTATTAGCAGAGTGAGGCGTAGCGCCATCCTGTTAGAATAACATTTCCTCCAAATCAATATTATTCAATTTAGCCCACAAAAATCCAATTATCATGTTACTATATCGAACACCATTCACAGTTACAGCTTCACCGGGAAGATTCTGAAAGAAATACGACCCAGTTATTCCTCCTGTCCTCAATGTAACAAACAGTGACTCGTTTAAGATGTAAATGTTTCTCATGAATCAATTGTGGATTAACCCCACTCGAAATGGGGCGATTTTGTTTATTGACATAACTACCAATTTCAAAATGTGCTTCATCTGACAAGATGATTTTTTGAGAAAAATCATTTGTTTGTTCTTTGATTGACAAGTGCACGACGTTTTGAATGATGCAGTGGCTTTAGTTCCTGTGTTACTTCAACCTTATATGCCTTCAGAGATAAATTCTTTCGTAAAATATGCCATGTTGTGAATTCTCTGAGTCCAAATTGTAGTGAACGTTAAATAATGGAAATTTCCGAGTCTTCGGCAACACTTTCCTATACAAAATCAATATACTTATGTAAACGAGCACTGAGACCATATATTGCATTTCTTGTATCTTCCACCGAGGCGGTTTCTTAAAATTTTTAACTCGATTGATAATTTTTTCAGATGGATGATTGTGTAAACCGTAAATATCACGTAATTTTCTAAATACATTTTTTCACTAAATAATTTTTCATAATTAAAATAATTTTTCATAATTGTTAATTCAATTTTTGTAAAATAATTGAACAATTTTCGGATGTTATAGATTTTAAAATCCCTAACGCGTTTTAAGTCCAAGCTTCTCATTCAAATGTTGTGGAGTGAATATTTTGCAAATTCAGGTTATCAAGGTGCTAATATTACTTGTTTCAAGGATGATGAAGGAAAATTAATATATGTCTGTCAGTTTGCAGAATTCTGCAAGAATATATCGGTAATATCCCCAAAATGTTTTATTCCATTTCTGAGGTGTCCATTCCGTTACAAAGTATATCCTTCCCTGATTTCAGTTTTATCCATGTTGATCATTCCGCTCCCTACAAGGTGTACTTGCAAAATTATTTCATAACACCTAGACAAATTTTTTCAAGAATTATTAACTGTCAGCTTCAGAATCATAATAAGATCATAAGTGCTAAATATTATTATGCTTAGCTTGATCAACTAAACATGGTTTTAATTCAAAAATGTCTAAGAATGATTAATCGAAAATGTGATGTTGTGCAGCACGGTAATGCAAGACCTCATAGTGCCAG
Organism: Cosmopolites sordidus; assembly: GCA_031761425.1. Taxonomy (NCBI): domain Eukaryota; kingdom Metazoa; phylum Arthropoda; class Insecta; order Coleoptera; family Curculionidae; genus Cosmopolites; species Cosmopolites sordidus. The sequence continues at coordinate 33,045 of JARFXV010002791.1, read as the reverse complement.
AATCAGCCAAGAAAAAATCACAGAGTTTGGCTGGAAAGTACTTAGGTACTTATTTTAGGTTAGGCTTTATAGAACTATGGTACATGTTCTTAAGGGGGTATTCTAGTCTAGAGGTACGGATTTCGGACGTTTTTTCGAGGTCTGTAAAAAAACAAAGAATATTTTTCCTATCCATTTTTTTAGCATTCGTTTATTTGTATTTTAAAATACATAAAAACATTAAAAAAATAATAAAAATTCAAAATTCGAAAAGTTATCGATTGGTAAAGTGGTGGGTCTAAAAACAAAGAGATATCCTGGCGTACATAGTTCCAACCCTTCTGGTTATCTGAAACAAAAAAAATCCAACGGATTCTTAATCAGAAAAGATGTCGCTATCGCTCCTATCTTGGAGAAGTAATTTTTTTTTCAGAAAATAGCGGCCGTTTGAAAAAAAAAATAAAAGAAAGAGTTTAAAATTTTTTAAAAATAGTGAAATTAAAACTTTTTACTTTAATCTGCTAAGTGACATAGAGGGATGTATAGAGAAGGTTCACACAAAATTTCAAATAAATCGGTTCAGTAGAACTTGAGATATCATGCACGCCAGCCCGAAAAAAGTAGTTTCGAGAAAAACGCGTTAAAGTTTCGCGCAGTCTAATTCGTTTGATAATATTTTATACTCGCATTTTTTGAATCTGCGATTCATGTTCCATACATTGAGCCTTCCTCTACCGGCGAACACAACCGCCGGTAGACGGAGAATCTCTACCGTCTATTGTTCGATCCGCTCTGACGCCACACCGGTTTAGATGCCGCGTCACTAAAATAGCTATATCTCCCAAAATAATTCGAATTTCGTAAAATCCTCTTAAGGACATATTTTTAAAGATTTAAGCTTTAAAAATATGCAATAAAAAACGATTTTTTCATAATTCTGACTAGAATACCCCCTTAACAGAAAAAAATGTTACTGCAACAGCTATCAAAACTGCATTCCGATAATATTTGACTTGACAAAATCACCATCATTTTGCAAAAAGGGAATAGACAGTGTGTCATAGAGATGGGTGAAGATTGTCAATAACAACAGAGATTGTATTGAAGATTTAAACTGTATTAACTATTAAATAAAATTACATTACAGTATGAAAAATAGACATTAAATGGGTTTTTGGGTTTACCTAATAGCTTTCGAACAACTCAATAAGATTTTTTCTAATATTGTTTTACCGAAGGTAACAATTTGATTTTCAATTCATTGCAAAGAAAAAAGAAAAACATTGAATTTTCCGCCGCAATTTCGAGCCACTCCTGAAAAGCTAAATTTTATTCGACCTGCTCATTTATTCACCCTTTTTGACTTTCATGCGTATCAATACGCAAAAAAAGCAATCCCAGTACAGCAATTTTTCCACGACCATAACAGCAATCATATTTTTTATGCGGATGGAGCGGTTCATAATTTAAAAGAACCGCCAGCTGTTGATTCATTGTAAACAAATACGTTAGCTGCACGTAATTTGTGTTCAACAACGTGTGATTAGTAATTGATTATGGACGTCCAGGTTAAATAACTAATCCAAGCTGGGAAAATAATCCAATTTTGATTTAATGAGGTGATTTATTTATGCATCGGATCATTGTTGTCATCGTCAACTCACCAACAATTGGGTACATACGAAGATAGAAAGATGGAAATTGTACGTTCAGTAATAACAGCTAATAAACAACAGATGTATCAGAAAATTACATGATGTGGATTCTAATTATAATATTTTACTTGTGGCGCAGAGTATTTATTATGGAATCGCATTTAGCTCTGTATTCCTAGATAACAAAACCAAATATATTTAACTTCCTAAAGAAAGAGCTAAGTGCACATTTAGTATTTGAAATAGATGCATTATTTTCGATTAATTTATTTTATTAGATGAAAATTTGATAATTTTGAATCTGATGATGATGATGACTGTTAACTCGATAAGAGTGTAACTATTAATTTGGTGAGGCATTGTTGAAAAATTGTGTGTTCTATAGTGGCTCAAATAACCCAGCTTAGATCTGCGTGGTCTTCCGGTGCTGTCCATTAAAGGTCAAGAAGATATAGAATTGGTAAACGTAGTGCAGCCTGTTTGCTTTGCCGAACTTGCCTTTTGACTGCGGGTTTTTGGCAATTATTTCCTCATGGAGCAACACAGCTCTATGTCCCCTCGCGCCATTTGGGTCTGTTATTTCCCGTCTTTTCCCATTCAGATAAGCTGGATATGGAGTTCTTTAGAGACGATTTTACGAAATATTTGTACCTTCTTTTTGGATCTTCCAGATTTCGTTTCTTGTTCTTTAGTTCACCATATATGATCTAATTCGACATCTTAGCTGAGACTTGATCATCTCAGCTGAGCTTTTATGGCTCTAAACCAGCTATAAATCTCTCGAGTTATATTATTTGTTCCGATACAGGACCCAAGATTCAGCTCCATACAGAAAAGTGAGAAATAAGAAAAAATGCTATAACTGTATGATATACATATATAACAAAAAAGAGAAAACGTAATATCAAACTTAGTTTTAAAAAAATATTGTAAACATAATATTTAACAAAAATTTAGAAAAAAAAACGAAGAAAAGAAGATGAAATTGCTGTTATAAAAATAAAGCCAATCAAAAAACAAGCACAATATATACTATTTAACAGTTAACAAATGTACTAAACACATAAATATTTTATAACATTTAAAACTTAGTTTTATGACCTTTATGTTTGATTATTTCGGCGTATGTTTTGGGTCCAGAGTTTACAAGTTTTGGACAAATTTCTAATGATATAACTTCCCATTCCTTTTTAATCACCTCACAAAGTTTAAGCTTGTTCCACTTAAGTCCACAAGTTGTCAATGGGATTGAGGTCTGGCGATTGGGAAGGCCACGGCAGTAAATTCACATTATTTTCACTAAGAAATTGTTTCATTATCGTGTTGATATTTCAGTACCAGCGGCAAATTTTCTTCTGCGTAAGACAGCATGATAGAAGAAGGTGGATGTACTCATTCTGGTTCATGTTTTTTAATCCGGTAAATTGGTCCTACACCGTAACATGAAAAAGCTGCTCACAGTTTTATAATACCGCCTCCATGTTTTACAGTTTTAATAGTATGTTTTGGAAATAATTGTTGGTTGGGTGGTCTTCTAACATATCGCCTACCATCAGAACCTATTCATTTTAATTTTGTTTAATCGCTCCATAAAATATTGCGCCATTTCTTGATCCCCTGTTCACTATACCAACTTAATTGATCTTGAGCAAACTTTAAATATTGTTTTACATTCTTGGCGGATAACAAAAGGACTTTTCTGGCTACTTTTTAGTGTAAGTTACTTGCTTGAAGCTTTATTTGAATTATTCTTGAACTTATACTAACCCCAGTTCACTTTTAATTTCGATAGATGATTTAAATAAGTCGTTTTTTGAAATTCGGAACAATTAGTTATGTTAAGTAGGTTAATATGAGGTTTTTCTTCTAGCTCCACGGTTTTTGCGAACTGGTTGTTTTCTTAGGATATATTTTGTTTTGATATTATGTTTTCTCTTTTTTGTTATGTGTTTATATTATACAGTTATTGCTCTAATTACTTATACTGTTACAACTTTATTTGCCAAACAGTGTCTTTTATGGTAACGGGCTCTATTTTTCTGGCCGCCACTGTATACATTACAATAATTGTAAAGCATGCTAAATAATGAACGATGATATGAACTATGATCATAAACTTTTGTTTTAAAAATTCGCGCGCTTTACATGATACTTAAATTTATATAAGATGCTTATATTCATTATATCAATATTAAATGTATCGAGAAAAAAATTGCACAAAATATTGTCTAAAAAACGAAATATCTTCTACTGATGCACTAAACATGTTATGAAAGGGATACATAAAGCTATGTCAAACAAAAATGTTTAGGAATAGTACAAGGGCTCTAGTGATGCTAGAGAAGTAGTTTAAAGAAGAAGCGCGTTCAAGACCGCCTCCCACGTCAACCAATGAAAAAAACATTGACAAAATTAAGGATCTGGTACTGAGTAATCGCTGATTAAGATTAAAGTTTAAGTTACGCCGGTTTGATTCCATAGAAGCTATTCAAGAGAGTTCGTTGGTCACTTCGAAGGAAATACCAGAATTCGAGTATAAAAACTGTTTCCAAAACTGGAAATAACGTTGGAATAAATTTATTGCAGTGAAAGGGGATTACTTTGAAGGAGACACAATATATTTGGATGAATAAATATATACTTCGTGTATTATCTAAAAATTCACCTTCCGTTTTAATTATACCAGTATAATTTTAAATTATGTAACGAAATAACTCACCAAACTCAATAACAGCAAAAAAATACAACTAAACAAATTTATAGCATTTCAGTTCCCCAATATTTCATTCAAAAGAAAATACTTTTTGGCAGTTGCCGTTTTCATTATCTGGAAAAATTCCCAATCCGGCACCGTTTACATTAAAACTCTTTTGAAATTAACTCGAAAAAGTGAATAAATATTCTTGTCGCCAGCTGTTGCCGATACACAGAAAAGCTCTTACTTTTTGTTATTACAAAATGAATGCTCCTAACAAGGGCGCAAAAAAGACGGCCCAAGATAAAATTTCCATTAATTTCCATTGAGATTTCCATAATCTATCAGTATTTACTCGGAAAAAGTTATTCTTTTCACACGTTATGAGATTCAATGCGAGATTTAAAAGTCGTTTCATCCGGTCTCTCCATCAAAATGATTCTTTTTCGTTTTTAATTCGGAAATGCAAAGTCTATCGGAGGGAGAGTGGAATGGATTTTTTTAATACCCAAAATTGTTATGAATTGGATTCAACATCAAACCAAGACGTATTGGATTTATAACTTGTGAAATTATTCCTCTATATATGACGTAAAATACAACAGCGATGAAAAAGATTTATATAGTAAAAGAAAAAAGTAAAAATATATCACATTAAACCAATATGGAGACAAATGAAGACGAACAAAATGGAATAAATGAATGAATGAAATGATAATATGAGAGTTGTTCGAATTTCTCAAGTATGATTCATTAAATGGTGTGTTATGAACTTTCAGATGCATGCGTTTAGTTGTTTGCTGCAATAGAGTAAAACAAACTTTTGATATTTTCTGATACATGGATACGATTGAAGTTCGAGTTGTTATAACGTTCTTTGTTTCATGGGGTTTAACCATGATCGGCATACAAAAAGAGGTAAGTAACACTTTAAAAAATTCTTCCCTTGCGTTTTAGGCAGTAAACAAAGTAACCAAAGGCAGTAAACAAAGTAAAATTTACATGTGACCATACTATTGAAGATTATGAGTAGGGTCGAGCGGGACTAGTTAATCATAGGGGCAAGTTGTGTAATCGAAATATCTCAAAAACCAAGCAACCTATAACAAAAGTGTAAATGGCGAAAAGAAGGGGTTATGGGAGGGGAATATATAGCGCGACTGTCAGTTGCTGTCCGGTGCTCCGATAAAATAAAGAATGCTTTGTTTTTTTTCCGGCATAAAAAAATATTACAGGTCATAATTTTTCTACTATACTCGTATAAAAACACTTAATAAGGAATCCGTAAGTATTTAAAGATTACTTAATTATTGTTCTTTCGATTATAAATGCTTTTTTATAACTTAATTTTTATTTTGTTGCCTCAACTGGAGCAACGCGCGTTCAATGCTTGCTCAACTAGCCCCACTAGATGTTTATTGTAGAAAATCAAATTTTTCTTTAATAAATTAATAACCATCAATTAATTTGTGCATGTGATGATTCTACATAAAGTTTACTAATTAAAATTACTTATATTGATAATTGTATTAATGATTATTATTACATTTTAGGATGGAAATTTTTCATTAAATTCATAAGAGGACGAGTACGCTTGTCTGGTTTGTAATGAGCAATTTTCTGAGAGCATACCTGGAGAAAACTGGATACAGTGTCAGATATGTAAATAATGGTCCCATATTAAATGTGTGTCGAACGTTGGTCCAACCTATATTTGTATTAATTGTGATAGAGACAAAGATGATTAATAATGTTGCATTATTATCATCTAGCAATATTCTTGATCTCATAATTAGTTATTACTTTAATTTAATATTTATTTGCGTTATAATTATTTTTAATTTTTAATATAATAAGTGTAATAATAATCCAAAGAGTGAAAATATTTAATTTTGTTTAATTTTAATTTTATTTTTCCAGAGATATAATAACAATATGAGTATGAAATAATCATAATAAATATTTGCTGGTTTATTACAATTATTTTGTATTCAGATCATTCTATACAGTCATCAAGTACATTTTAGCCATTACTCAACTAGCCCCATTAGTGGAGCACCTTGAACAACTTGGAGCGCTCTCGCATTTCCGACAATAACTTTTAAACATATACTCGGATCGTTTTTACACCGCTCGATGTTTTGAAGAAGTGTAAAATACGAACCTAACATAGTAAGAATCAATTAAATTCGATGCATATTTTTAAAGTTATGGGAGATCAATCAAAAAGTCGCTGAACTAGCCCCGCTCTACCCTACTTGGAACGCCCAATAGTTGCTATAATCAATAAAATCGTCGCAAAAATCAACAATGGCATATTAAATGATCGTCGACTAAAAGTACGTGAGCTTAGACATTGTTCACTATATCTCACACGATATCTGAAGTATGAAAAAACTGTCCGCTCGCGAGTGGCGCGTTTGTTAACAGTCGACCAAAGACAGTCTACCAAATGAACAGTTCTCAATAGGATTTGGACTTATTTAAATGCGAATCTGCTAAGCTTCTTTGGCACCATACACGAAGCAGCAGTTTAAACAGTGGGTGAAACTTCACCAAAAAAAAAAGCTCTATCTGGAAAAAAAGGCGTGGCTATGGTTTTCTATAATTCTTTCAGAATGATGCTTGCAGATTGGTAAAAAGTAAGAAGAGCATCACCAGAAGGTATTAGGCTTCACTACTTGACCAACTGAAGAGTGCTATTCAGACTACATTTTCACATCTGGCGAAAAAGAAAATAATCTTTTATCACGATACGATATCTGCACACGTCTCGGGTGGTTGCTGCAAAATTCCATGACTTTTGCATAGATGTGTTTCCACATGAGCCGTATTTGCTGAATTTGGCCCCCAACGATTACCTCCTCTTCCCAGCTCTGAAGAAATAGTTTGGTAGACGACATCCGTTTGGTAGACCGAGGCATCCGTTTATTTTGCAGACCAGGACAAACCGCATTATACGGAAGGTACTAATAGGTGTTTCGGTTAATAATTTCGATTTTGCTAAGAGATAGCGGTACTAATACATTTGTTGTTATAGACTAATGACGTCTATAGCGTTTTGGGGGGTAAACATATGCTATCAAAAGCCAGTTTGTTATTAATTGACATTGTGCAAAAAAACATAGTTTTGCTAGCTTTCGTCGAATGTAGAATTATGTTTTGCGGAGAAGTTTAATAATATCCTTCTTTTATTTGAAGAAAACGATTGCTAAAAATTATCGATGGTTGGTTGAAACCCGAAAAACTTCTGAAGGAGGGTTTAAACGCTTTAAAAGTGGTGATTTTAATATAAAGGAGAAGGCGCATCCAAGACAGCCGAAAAAGTTTGAAGATGCAGAAATGCAAGCATTATTGAATGAAGACTCAACTCATACGTTGAAACAATTGGCAGAAGCATTGAATGCTGCCCAATCCACCATTTCCGATCATCTACATGCATTGGGAAAATCCAGAAGGAAGGAAAATGAGCTCCATATGAATTGAAGGAAAGAGACATTTAAAGGTGAAAAACCACTTGTGAAATTTTGCTTGCCAGACAGAAAAGGTTTTTTTCATCGAGTTGTGACAAGTGATAAAAAGTGGATTATTTTGAGAAGTCCAAAGAGCAAAAATCTATGGGCAGACCCAGACCAGGCTTCAACATCACAACCAGTGCGCAATATACAAGGAAATAAGGTTTTAGAGAGTATTTGGTGGAAAACTAGGGGAACTGTGTACTACGAACTGCTGAAACCTGGTGAAGCGAATACTGGCGATCGATACCGACAATAATGGATAAAATTGAACAGAGAATTGAAGGGAAAACGACCAGACTACGCCCAAAGACATGATAAAGTAATTTTTTTAAAATGACAATAGTTGGCGTCGTGTTACAAAATTTGTAAAAAACTATTTGGAAAACGTTAAAAGGAACGTCCTACCCCAACCGCCATATTTACCGGAATTAGCCCCTTCGGGCTACCACTTATTTCGTTCGATGCAGCACGGACATTCAGAACAACAGTTACATTCACAAAGTGAAAATTTGCCTTAATGAATGGTTGTCCTCAAAAAACCAAAAATTCTTTTAACAATGGCCAATATGTTTGTTAATAAGATTATTCATTTTGATATGGAAATAAACGCTCAAATTTCGATAAAAAATCCACATTACTAACCGAAACACCTATTAAAAAGTTAGAACATCATTGATCTACATGTACTGAATGTGACTGCATTGAAAAATGAGAAAAACATTCCTGTGGGAACTTTTGTTTTGTCAGTTTCTCAAATTTTGTAATAAGCAAATAAACTTTTGCTCTAGAAATCATAGACTCTAAAATTGTTCTCTAGAAATAGTTTACTGTAGTAATGGCAATATCCAAGTATAAGCAAGAAATTTTGGTATTCTGATTGTTGTGTTCAAAGTCACTAAAACAAAAATTCCTTCTTTATTGCTTTTTGTATTGATCTTATTATATATGTTTAGATATATGAAACTACTGACATAATACATCGGTCAATAAGTTCCCGGTCTGACATAGAGATGGCATCACTTACGAAAAATCCTTACCAATGGTGGATTGTGCCAACCTTTAAACGTCATGTGTTAAAATCTCATGACAATTTGTCTACTAGTTTCTGAGTTGTGCGTTAAGTGACGCTATTTTTGTTATTTTCGAAACAATGTATATATTATATATATATATATATATATATATATATATATATATATATATATATATATATATATATATATATATATATATAATTAAAATTTAATTGTAATTAATCTTAATTTAATTTACTCAGACATGGAAATTTAATCAGACATGGAAAGAATCAGAAAAATTCGCAAATTATTTCGCAAAACTGTAAAGTAAAGCTGCAGGAGATAGCTGATAATGAAGACATGAAGACAAAGAAGTGTTTACAATATTTTGCATGAACATCTGCAAAATCATCTTATCTCTATCTACATCTTATTTATATATAGACGTAAATCAGAGATAGAACACAAGCACACAAAAAAATAATCCAAGGGCGTGAGATCGTGATCATGATATTGGTGACTAGTCGACATTTCCATTTCGCGAAATAACGCATTAATGAATATTTTCTTGCATTAAATCGATTTTCTGGCGAGATGTATGACAACGAAAATTAAACATTATTAATATCCACATTTATCAGTTAAGGCCAAAGATATTTTTGTTAGCATATTCTTGTGGTGTTCGCCATTAACAGTAACAGAATTTCCAGCATCGCATTGGTCTTGCCGCCCCTCAGCCCCAAAACCACATCAAACAACTACTTTCCGAGGATGTACCTCCTAATCACTTAAGGATTTTCAGCCCAAATGCTGCAGTTATGCTTGTTCAAAAAACCATTAAGCTAGAACTTCGTCTTTCAACGCCTCTAGAACCCAATTCGGGAATGCTAGACGCAGATTATGCAGATGAGCTGGCTTTAGTTGTTGACTTAATTGAACTTTATAAGCCTTAAAACGAAAATGATGATGCAAAATTCTCCAGGTAGTCGTCTTGAGTTCTTGATAATGACGTGAAATAGATAAATTTGGATCTTATCTTACTCTGTCTTACTGCAGCGATATCCTCCAATGATCGAGTGGTCCGACGATGCACATCTGAAACTGAGCCAGTTTGTTCAAATCTTTTGACGAGACGATAAATAGACCATTCGGTTGGTGTTGACCATAAATATTATGTAACGCTTAAAAAGATTGGCGAACCGAATTTGCATATTGACAGTATATAGGAATAATTTCTACACGTTATTGAATCGTGTACCTTTCCATGATGAGTTGACACAATGTACTGAACACAGCAGTCTATAAGTGACATTTACATTTCAAACAGTGTTGCCGTTATTACGTTTCAAAATTTTGACGCTCTTATTGGAAAACTCTTTAGTATGAACAAATATGGAGGCACTGTATGTCGCGAGTGTGAAATCGATTTACGCAAAGGAATTAAATCTATTTCGCATTTTATATGTGAGCTTCAGTAAAATGTCAAGCAGAGACTAACTTTCGGAATATCGATTCGAATTCGAGTTGATCCGTTAAGAGCTTTATAACGGTTCACGAATAAGGAGAAATCCATAAGCCCTGACACGACGGGATTTGGGCAGGGAGCTTTCCTTTTTACCCGTTCAGGCTGCAGCGAGACGTACAAAAAAATGAACAATAAATAGCGAAGGCTTATATTTTCATGTTGTGAGGGATCATTCGAAAAAAAGGAGGACCTTTAAAAATTGCGACACTCCTGAAGGACCAAAATAATTTCACGTAAAATTCGGAACAAAAGATCCACACACATACAGTGTGTGTGTATGTGTATCACTGTCAAATTATATATAAATATACAGAGTGTAAGGAAAAACTGGTAAATTTAACCAACAATTCCTTACATTATTTTAAACAAAAAAATCACACATCAAAGCATGTATCCACAAACTGCAACCATTTCTACGAAAATCGTAATATGATTTCTCGATATGATGAACGATTGGCAACAAAAATTCTTAGGAAAATTCAGCTAATTTCTTAAGATTTCTTGAAATTCAGTGTCCTCTGAAAGATATTATTTGTAAATAAAACGTAATATTTTTGCAGCTATTTATTTCATATATATATATATATATATATATATATATATATATATATATATATATATATATATATATATATATATATATATATATGTATATATATATATATATATATATATATATATATATATATATATATATATATATATATATATATATATATATATATATATATATATATATATATATATATATATATATATATATATATATAGATTTGGTTTGTATTTTTTTACAGAAAAGAGAAAAAATTTTAATGTCAAAACTGAATTACTAGTTTTCACTAAAATCACTATTTTTTTTCACGCCATTACACGTTTTAAACGATCCACGACACATTAAGTAATACAAGGTTAATTGGTTTCAGTTAATTGGTTTAAATTCAGCTAATTTCTTAAGATTTCTTGAAATTCAGTGTCCTCTGAAAGATATTATTTGTAAATAAAACGTTTTGCAGCTATTTATTTCATATATATATATATATATATATATATATATATATATATATATATATATATATATATATATATATATATATGTATATATATATATATATACATATATATATATATATATATATATATATATATATATATATATATATATATATATATATATATATGTATATATATATATATATATATATATATATATATATATATATATATATATATATATATATATATATATATTTATATATATATATATATATATATATATATATATATATATATAGATTTGGTTTGTATTTTTTTACAGAAAAGAGAAAAAATTTTAATGTCAAAACTGAATTACTAGTTTTCACTAAAATCACTATTTTTTTTCACGCCATTACACGTTTTAAACGATCCACGACACATTAAGTAATACAAGGTTAATTGGTTTAATATTTTTTTTTTTTGGCTGATGTGTGGCTGATTTTTAATTTTCAAAAATTGGTTTTTACAATGTTCATTAGTTAATTTATAGTTATTCGTTAAATAATAACCATTTATTTTCCAAACTTACTTTTTAACATATTTACTTAAAATGATAATTCTTATAGCTTTTCGATTAGGGATTTAATAACTTTGCAATTTTTTAGAAAGAATTAGGAAAATAAACTTTTAAATAAGCCTATTGCAGTTTAAGCGAAAGACAATACATTTTTAAAAAAGATCAGAATTTGCTCTTTAGCTTTATTATTTTCAATACTTTTTCAGTTTGGATATACAACATAGAGGTACAATTAGGAAACATAACAGAATCTTCCTTCATTTCACAGCTATAATAAACATATCAATAGAGGATGTAAAGGTTTTTATGGGTAAGCCTTAGAAAAATGTTCGACAAATACGGAAAAATGTATTGGAAGTGAAGCTGATCAATTAAGAAAGTTATGACAGTTGGCAAAAAAAAACATAATCTCTGACACAATGAATTTTAACAGGGAGCTTTCCTTTTTACTAATTTGGGCTGCAGTGAATCGGGCAAATAAGGGGCGATAATTGAGAAGATTCATATTTTGATCTGTTAATGCGATTTTTTTTCGAAAAAAACAATACTTAGTAAAAGTTTACCGAGCTCGGGAGCTACTATAAAAATGTTGTAACAAATTCAGCATGGGTTTTGAAACAATATATGTAACATTGAAGATATATACGCTTTGATAATAACACAAAACTACCAAGGAAAGAAGTACAAACGAGGCCTTGACACGACAGAATTTGAACGTAACTTTCCTTTTTACCACTTTTCACTGCAACGAATCTTCACAAAACTGGACAATAAACTGAGAAGACAAATTTTTATGTGGTAATGAGATTTTTGGGGAAAAACAGCACCTTTTGAAAAATTACAACCCCTGAAATACTACAATATTTTGCAATAAACATACCATAAATAATAAAGATATTTTCTTAATAATTTAGCCTTAAGAAATATTAAAGGTAATATAAAATAGTGTAAATAAAGACACGATTTATGGGTGTAATTTATAAAATAGAGTCATTAGAAGTATTTTAGTCAGAAAATGTAAAAAAACCTTTCTTCGATCTAAAAAGATCTTCGATTTTTAAAGAAACTTAAAGCGTATCAAATGAAAATCATTCTGAATATCTTTCATGACAAAAAATCAACAATATGACAATGCAATTGAATTTTTAGTACTTTGTGGCCGTTAATGATAATTTAGCAACACAACTGTAGAGGTTAGAATATTACTTTAGTTGATTCTGCACCTTAAAACTTTTACCACTCACACCTTTCTTCATGTTACCAGCTGTTTAACTCAAACTCTGAATTCTCCGCATTATAAATTAGACAATGTCATGTCTAATTTATATATTTATATATATATATATATATATATATATATATATATATATATATATATGTATATATATATATATATATATATATATATATATATATATATATATATATGTATATATATATATATATATATATATATATATATATATATATATGTATATATATATATATATATATATATATATATATATATATATATATATATATATATATATATATATATATATATATAATTAGTATTATTAATAAAATTATTATTTTTTTACTATTTCATTAGCGTTTCGGTTTCTTTTATTAAACCAGTCAGAATAATTAAAATTCTACAATATATAGCATTTTAATAAACAGTACGAATTTATATTTTAACACATACCTGCTAGACCTTGTACAATTGTTGATTTTTACAGTTTTTTACATAAAATATAATATTTTTGTTTAATTTTGAATGGACATATTTTTGACTTTGATACAACTTTTATAAATTTGTTGTATTATATTTTATGTAGAAAAACTTAAAATAAAAAATTATTCAACAAGAGGTAGCAGATATGTGTTAAATTATAATTTTGCAACTGTTTATAAAAATAGTATACTAACCCAACGGTCAGGGGTATATAACTCCTGACTACTGTTGTCTCATTGGACGCAGTCCAAAGAAATAAAAAACTGCATGTATAAGCCGTCCGACGAGAAGTCGGCGAAAGTGCGAGTTGTTTGATTGTGGGGGGACTCCCTATTCTTGACGGGAGAGTATATGTCGGTACCCTGATTAGTCTAACCACCAACTGACGAAACATGTACCCTCCAATGTGAGAGATAGGTGGAGCTCCCTCCCGGTCAAGCAACTAACAGAATGCTCATTTTGGCAGAGCTTCAGGTTGTTGTGCGTTGTACATGAGATTGTGAAACCCAACGGTCGGGAGTGTATAGCTCATGTCTACTGTTGTCTCATTGGACGCAGTCCAAATAAATCAAACAATAAAAGACCTTCCATTCCTGGATGTGTTAATAAAAAGTGTTAATAACAAGATAATGGCTTATCGCACACGGTATATCGAAAACCGATACACATCAACATATATCCTAATGTCAGCTCACACCAACATATATCTTAATGCCAGCTCACACCACCATCCGGGCCAGCTATTCGCCGTGGTAAAATTTCTAGTCTATCGATCCCAAACCCTAACGGATAATGAACACTACCGACAAAAAAATATATCTTCTTCAAAATGTCCTGGCAACTAACGGAAATTAACAATCCGACAAACAACAAGAAATGGAGAAAGAGACACAAACAAACTAAGCCTTTCTGCCATATACTAAAGGCACCACGGACAAAATCAGTAGTATAAAAGTAGAGACGAAATTGAAACCGTTTTCACCACCGTTAGGAAAATCAGCCGACAGCCAAAGACAAAATTCCCTTAGATCACTAAGATGTGTACAAAATTTCGTGTTAGGATTGTAACCTGTCATACACAGGCCAAACAAATAGAAAAATAAATGCCAGAAAGGACGAACACATTAATATCGTCAAGCAAAAAAACTTTACAACTTCTCTGGCGCAGCATGTGCTCAACACCGCACACAAAATTAGTTTTGAAAAAAGACCTTGGTAAGAAATAAAAACTTCTCCACCAGAATTATAAAAGTACCCATAGAAATAGAGAAAAGACCCAACAACTTAAATAGCCGAGATGATAGTAGTAGATGATAGCCAAACATTAGCGCACTCTTGGAAAGACATTTTACCAAACTTCCGAGTCAAACCAAGAGAGAAAGCAAGGCAGATAATTCTCCACTGACGCAAGCTGTGCAACTAACAACGGGTCCAAAAACTCGCAGCTAAATGCAAGTTCTCATTGGGCGGAATCAACTGACAATAATGGCGTCCCGCCAGCACTCAAAACCAGACACGACCGGCCGATCGGCAGCATTAGCCATCGAAACGTCGTTGTGTAAAAGCTTAGAAAAAGATAGATAAGATTCCATCAAAAAGTTAACAAAACCGGCTTCCAGTAGACATTCAGCTAACACGGGATACTCAAGAAACTACATTTCAGACCCGTGAAAACATTCCTAACATGAAAAATCTGGTTTACAGAAATAAACCTCGAACAAGTCAGACCTTAAAAGAAACATTCAGGTTACCACTTAAAATATACCAGGCGATATGTGTAAAGGGGTAATCGAAAATTGGATCTCCAGAATTCATTGCACTAGACGAAATCGAAAGGAGTATTTGAACGGCGTTATTTTCGGAAAATAATATCATTATTTGTTTTTCAAGATAAAACAAAAATTATCGGATTGTGACATATAGTTATCATTGTGCCTTATTTTTCACGTCTGACACTGTTATTCGACAACCCTTTAAAATTAAATTGTGTTTTTTATTTCATCGATATAATTTGTTGTAGAATGCTACATCTTTTTACGGATATCATAGAAACACACAGAATAACAAGGAAATAAAATCGAATCCTGGCATGACAATATTTGTACAGGGGGGCTTTTCTTTTTACCGCTTTCGGCTACTGCGAGTCACGCAAAAAATGGGCAATAAATTGAGAAGGCTTATATTATCATGTTATAATGGGATTTTCCGAGAACACAAGTCCCTTTGAAAGATACAGCGCTCCTGAACTATTACAATATTTTGTATCAAATTCGGTAACAAAATATGCCAATAATATTTTATACATTTCCTCTATTATTTATCTTTCTAAAAATTATTAGAGGTAATTTAGATAAGTACAAATAGAATGTCGCTTTTTATGTATATTCATTGAAATAAGCATTAATTGAGTTATGGTAACGAGTTTTATATACAAACAGTATGTATACTTGATGCTGTAGTTTTTTAATCACTAGAATAAACTAGTTTCGTTCTAAAATAACTTTCACGTCACTACAATCGAAGATGCTACATTTTCCATAAACATATTATAGTAGGAAACGAAAGGCAAGGGAAGGCAATCTGGGAGGCAAAGATATTTTTTTTTTAATGTTAGCTCTCTCTGCAGTTTCCAGCAACTTCATGGAAATGCACTACTTTATAATACAAATATATAAATACAAATAAGAGATATTTTGTAAACATCAAATGTTTTTACGGATATCATAAACATACCAAGGAAAGAAATAAAATCGAAGCCACGGAATGACAGGATTTGGACAGGAAGCCTTCTTTTTTACTGGTTTCGGCAATAGCGAGTCGCACAAAAAAATAAGCAATACATTGAGAAAGCTTATATTATCATGGAATTTTCCGGGAAACAAGACATTTTCGAAAATCACGGTGATCATAAACTACTAAAATATTTTCGATGAATAAATTCGACGACAAAAGATGCCAAAACATTTCTAATATACAGGAGAACTAAAAAGTACAACACCCACCACACATACTTGAACAAAACTGAAAATATAGTTATTGAACAGCATAAGCCAATACACTTTTTTCAGATTTCAGACAATTATCTGAATTATAAGAAGGACGAGTCATTGGTATGAAAGAAGCCGGTTGAAGTTATCAAAAAATAGTGAATTGATTAAATATTGCTCCATTTATCGTTATGAGTACATGGATAAGATGGATTGAAGATCACAGTAGTGCATGAATGCAAGGTTCTGTTCGTTCTAAACGAACGGCGTTATAGGCTTCTTTCTGTGCGAAATCGACATGAAAATATCTTGCAAGTGATGATGCTTTTGTTGTAGTTACATATATAATTGGGTTAGGTGGGAAACAGCACTTAAAAAGAAGCCGTTTAGAATGTTGGCGAGTTTAAATTGAATGGAACCTTTTATTGAGCTCTATTTGCTTTAATGATGAATCTAGATATCCTGTAGGTAGTCGTAATGGGTTTATTAAAGTATCATAATTCAAAAGTAAAAATCAAAGGTAAATTTAACTTTTATATTAGAAAAGCATATAGCTATGACTTCAGTAGTTATAGTCTAGCCATACCTAATAACCATCAGACGAAGTAACCAAAATATTACGATCGTTTTTAAAAACCCCATCTTTCAGCAAAGTATTTGGAAGTATCTGCGAAAGCGACACTCGACTGATTGGCGAGATGTCCTGCTTTATCGCCGATAAAACATACATAGGATAGCATTGGTCTAACTTTTGAGCTATTGCTCTCACCGTAAGTAGATTTCAAGGAATGTGAGGCGTATATACAACGTATCTGGGATACCTTGCCACAAAAAGGCATAGTTCATTAGTTCATTAGTTCATTAGTTCAGTCAATGACTAGAAGAATTACAGAGGGTTATAATAACTGTGGGGAACCTACTGCTTATCAAGTTTTTTTGTATCAAAATTAGTCCAATAAAATATATATTTTATAGTGTTTATATATTTTTTTCTTTTATCTTGTTTGGTAAAAAAAATCGCTATAATTTATTTAAATCAAAATAACTGTATTGCTATGCCATCGGTAGATTTAAATTAAATATGGTTACCGATTCTAAAGAATACAATTAAAACATTTAAGTATTTTAATACACAATCAGTACAGTAAACAATCACACAGTAAACCTCACCTATATATATATATATTTGGTAGTATGTCACTGTCATTAAAAACTAATTGTCAATATAAGTATCATTGACATACACAAAAAATATATTTACTTCCTATATAGCTGTGGGATAAATAAAATATATATTTTATAGTGCTTCATTGTGTTTGCAGACATTTTATAACTGGATGCCTAAAATGCTCAAAGGATACATGTTCAAAAAAAAAGCTAGAACATTTTTCACTGAGAAGTGTTTTGGAGTTCGTTACATGTTAGATCGAGAGAGTGCGAGACAGTCTTAGAGCAGTGCGTACTGCCCGTTATGGCATACGGGAGAGAAACCTGCACACTCAGATCACAATCAGTTTATAAACTCCGGGTATTATAACTTGGCATTATAACGAGAGGGAGAAAAACTTGCACATGAATCAGAGAATAATACGAAAGTGTGTGACATCACTGGAATAATAGAGGAATTGAAACGGAGGTGGGTAGCCTATATAGCGAGGCGAAGTGACGACACCAGTGGACCAAGGAAATCCTAGAGTGGATATGGCCTGATCACAAACGTTCCCGAAGAAGACCGAAAGCAAAATGAACTGATGACATTATCAAGTATGTTGGACCCGACTGGCAGAGCAAAAGCCAGGATCGCGCGAGTTGGAAACACGCTGAACATTAAAAAATCCCCTGTAGTACCCATTAGTGTATGTGTATGGTTGTCCTATCTACTAATTCACAACTATATTTTATTTAACAAATATTTCATCACCATTCTAAAATATCACGGTGTGATTTTTTCTAAGTCTTTAAGACCATTCATAAATGAACTGAACTAATAGATACGTTGAAACTAGAAAAAAAAACGATTTAAAAAGTATTACAGTAAGAGTAAGCTTTATAAAAAAAATTAAAACATTTTGTTTAATGACTGAAGAGTTTGGATCTTCTTAAATCGACCATGAAACTTTATCATTTGAGCATAAGTCCTTTATAAGCATCGATTGATTCGCAATTCTGAAAGGGGAACATTTTCTTAACATTGTAGAACGTGTATTTTTTACGGATATGAAAAAAATACCGAGAAAATAAGAAAAAATCGAAGCCCTTATACGACAGGATTTGGACAGAGAGTTTTCTTTTTTATTGGCTCGTGCTGCAACGAGTCACGCAAGAATGACTAATAAATTCGGAGGAGACACATTTTGATGCTAGGATGGGATTTTCCAAGAGAAAAAAAGACCCTTTGAAATATTTCGACAGCCCTGGACTACTACAATATTTCTTTAATAAATTCAGTAACAAAAGATACCAAAAACATTTGAAGCATTATCTATCTATATGGTTTATTTATACCAGGTGGTCCACGAGAAACGGATGGTTTTGAAATGGGTATTACGCGGTTAATAGAGGGAGGAAGCCTGCGATCTAGCTCCCGCGGTTAATAGAGGGAGGAAGCTCTGCGCCTATATCGATTCTCCCTAGGATGCAGTTATGTATCCATCATGCCGCTGTGGACTCAAAAGCACCGCGGGTTTGTTTACGCTGCGTTTGCTAAAAGTGGCGAGTCCATGATTAAAACGCAACGTCTCTTTAGGTATCACTTCAACATCGGACGGCATGGTGAGATCCCCATTCGCAATACCATTCTAAAATAGGCAGCTGCACTTGGAACGAAGGGTTCATTAATAAAAACATCGAGTTTCATCACTTCAGCGCTTCTCGATCAGCACCACGCCGCGATATGTTTATAGGGTAAGAGACGCGAGTTTGCGAAGTTCCACTCGCTTTGTTAGACGGCCCGCTTCTGAACTGGGGAAGAGTAAGAGCACTATAAGACGTCTGTTGTATAAAGCTTTTTATTTTGAATGATTGCTCAAGAGTTAAATGAAGGGCTTATTATATGTTTGAAGAAAACGCAGACTTGATCATCATGATGAAGCTTATAAATAATGCCAATTTTAAGTCTCGGAAAATTCTGATGAATTTTATTATGTTTGAATTTTATTATTTTATTTTAATTACCTTTATATTTATAAGTATATTTTATTAATATTTAGCGACTGGTCCTACAGCTTAACATGAGCTCATAGCTATCAGCTACCGATTAAGGCTGGTCGGTACTCCACTTCAGCTGTCAACGCTTGGTTAGTGCTTGCACGAAATTTTTGCAATGTAATACTCAAAAAAATATTAAATACTGAATTCAACAAGTGACAATTAATTAGATTATAATGGAAAGTTCGGTATATGTTTCCCTGAATATAATGTTACAAAGTAAATCCATTAAGTAATAGAAACTATATCATTAGTATATTTTTTCTTTTTATGAAAATAGACAACACGGATAGTTCATCATTATTGTTATTCATTTACAGAGATAAAAGGATTATCGTTTTGTGATGATATTTTTCCAAATGGTCTGAAGGCACGCGAAACTATTTGTTTCGGACAACAAATGATTTATTACAGACTATAATTTATAAATATGGGTGTAATTTTATTTTAGCACTAATGAGTTTGTTACTAATTTCAGATAAACAAACTCTTAGTTCGTCATTACTAAAATATATTATGTAACTAGCAATTTTCATATCTCATATTATATCATTAATGTGAGTTAATGAAAAAGTAATAATTTAAAAAATATTTAATTTCGTAATTCAGACATTTAATTGTTATACATTAATTTTGTTCCGCATATCTGATCCTTTCCTTCAGTTGAAAGTACTTAGTCGAATTAGTAGAATTAATGGTTGTGGCTAATGAAGAACATGTCCCTCAATCCTTCAAGATACACAGAACAACTTTATTTTGATCATACTAGTAAAACACCTTTTTTCTGTTTGTTCTTTGCATTGCATCTTTGCTTCTGTGTTATTTTTTTTTGTTCTTTGCCTTACTTTGCAACTTTGTTCATTTCAACAGTATAGATTTTAATAGCACTAGAAAAACTCTTAATCAAAAAAGCTGTAAGCAAAAGTATGGCTTTTGTAGCTGAAATGAGATGCATGTTATTTTAAAAGTTGCAGAAGTCCTAATCAATTACAACATGTGCTTTTATTCACATGGCTGATGCCGTTTTCACAGAAAAATTTCCCTCTCTCAATTTTTGGAACTATGTTCAGCTCAGTATATAATATACGGAGGTAGTATAATTCGTCCGAATAGTTGTTGAAATCTTGTTCTGTAAATTTGAGGAAAATCTCTGTTTCCCGAATTAAATTTTGAGCTTAGGAAAGAGAAAAAAGTCGTTGGAGCCAGAGAAAAGATCTGGTAAATACGATGGGTGGTCAATCAATTCAAATCCCAATTCGTGAATTTTTGCCATGGCAACCAGTGAAGTGTGAGACAGTTCGTTGTCTTGGTGGTGACAAAACTTTCTCTTTTTTCAAATGTGGCCGTTTTCCCGCAATTTCTGCCATCAGCTTGTCAAGTAATGATGCATAGTATGCCCCTGTAATTGTTTTTCTCTTTTCAAGGTACTCGATTGACACAACTCCATGACTATAACAAAAAACAATCGCCATTGCTGTCCCGGCCGATGGAACAGTCTTCGCCTTTTTGGGAATCGATTCACACTTCGCAGTCCACAATATCGTGTATCCAAGTTTCATCTAAGGTTATTAATCGACGCCAAAATTCTGACTTATGTCGCTTAAACTGCTTCGACAGGACTTTGAAAATGTTCATTCAAGTGCGTTTTGGTCCCGAGTGAGCAATCGTGGCACCCAATGCTCGGTTAGCTTTTTCATGT
This sequence comes from Cosmopolites sordidus, assembly GCA_031761425.1. Taxonomy (NCBI): domain Eukaryota; kingdom Metazoa; phylum Arthropoda; class Insecta; order Coleoptera; family Curculionidae; genus Cosmopolites; species Cosmopolites sordidus. Next base: position 11,492 of record JARFXV010002791.1, on the reverse strand, counting down.
CCAAATATTCAGTTAATATATGAAAAACAGATCCTTTCGAGATGCCCACAGCTTCTGCTATCTCCCTAATCTTAATTCGTAAATAGTAGTGGTTGCCGTTTTTGGCCGGCCCGTGTTCTTTAGAGAAACACGAACATCGACCGACATAAACGACTGTTTAAACAACTCAGCATCCAATATGGTTAAAAGTTTCAATGTTTTCTTTCAACGCATGAGCAATCATATTATCCGAATATTCCTGAGAAGCAACGCCATCTTCATATATTTTTTTCTTTTTTTTAGTTTGGTAAAAGAAACTGCTACATTTAATTTAGATAAAAATAACTGTATTGCTATGTCTTCGGTAGACTCAAATTCAATATGGTTATATGGTATATATATAGCTGAATATATAAGTATCATTGACATAGATAAATTCTAATCTAACATTGCTATTAAGTAATGTCTTGTTATATCGTATGCTAGTAAGGTTAGCAGTCCTTGTAGTTTTGTTAGAGCTGTACAAATGGCTGTTAAACGAGTTTGAAAAGTGACAAGCTTTTGATATTGAAGTACTTCTTCAGTTTAAGAAGTTTCAGTTTTAGAAAAATTGGATTTCACGACCTATATAACATGGTTTGACGAAAAAAGTTATACGGGAGTATGAAGTTCTAGTCGTCCTAAAAGTATTCAATTTCGTACTGCGTTAAATCGACATGACATCCGGTAAGGGTGTATGTTTTTGCGGCAGAATGAAAGCTGGAATTGAACTATATCTGCTATAGTGATCAGTTTTCATTTTGTTTAGGTGGTCATGATCAAGGTTTGAAACATGAAATGTTTTCAATGTAAAATACGAACTTTTGCATTACAAAACTATACATATATCACTCCAGAAATTATAGTATAGGGGCGTTACGCTTGTACAACTTGCTTGTACATGCCACCCTTAGCAACCATCAGAGAAAGTTTAAATGTAGTTATTTTCGAAACCCAAATATTGCAGACCTTGAAACCTCATATTTCAGCAAAATAACGCCAGACCGCAACTTGAATGGGACAGGATTAATCAAAAATTTTAGCACAGGTCAACAAACTTAAACTTATATATAAAGTATTTTGAAATACTAGATCTGAAAATTATAAGCTAATTACTGCAACACGTACAGTTTTCTTGTTACAGGGGATCGGTTGTGGGGAAAAAAGAAGAGGACATATTTTTACAATCTAATGTTTATATAATATAAACATGTAAAACGTGTTACATCTATACAAAGATAATTAAGATTAAGTGAATAAAAAACATATTACATGAGATGTCCTACAGCGACAAAAATAATATTCACTTTTTCCTCTTGTGTTCTATAATCTCATCTCTTTTTAAAAACCAGTAGTAGTCGCCCCATATAGATGGGTAAAAAAGCATTTTTAAGGACATGCGACACCATAGTTTTTCATAGGCTTTAAAGGGTTTATCTATGAGGTTTTTATATTTTCATCTTCCTTGTTGTCCAGAAATCCTTTCACTAAACTTACAAAACACTTCCAAGCTGCCAGCCAATTATTTTTCATTTAATTTTTCTTGAAAATGGAAAAAACCTAGAAGGTTCCTTAATTGAGGTCTAATAAATATGCTTTCTTTTAGTTTTGCATCATTTAATTGATGAAAATGTTCTTTTAGGTACTTGAAACCTGACTTTGACTTTAAGTAAGTCGTCGGCATGTGCAACAAAACTTATCTCCTGGATTTTTATAAAATCAACGATTAAAACTTGCCATATTATATAAAATCGGCTTAAACACTTGTCTGTACTGTAAACGGGACAGAAACAAACTGCACCAGAAAACAATAAAACTACCCTTAAAGGTTCGTAGAATACTGTGGAAATACCCCCTCTACGGTATTGTGGTAATTCCTACATTGTCCAGTCCAAACTCAAGCAGAAATAATTTCAGTGACCCCCTGATATAAAGGATATAAAGGAGAAGGAGGTATTTGAAATTGGGACATGCTATGCCATTTCGGTTCATGTCTCCTAAAGTTACAGGATGTTGTAATATCCTTGGTAGACCTACTCACTGGTTTTTTGGTATTAAATCTGAGTAAAACTTTGTTTTTTATTAGTATATAAAACAGGGCAAGTTATACACAAAAATGACAAAATTAACCCAATAGAATATATTTTTCAGTGTTTAATTTCATTTCAGTGTTCAGCATTTTTTTATTCTTCAGTATATAATTATCGTTTTTTTCCACACAAATTGATCAAGCTTGAAGTATACTTTAAAAACTGCATCGTAGAAAGAAAAAACCTAATTTGTCAAGTTGACCCATTATAAATGGTGACGTTTAAGGGGACGACCGATTTTAAGAAATAAAAAACTTAAAGATTAATGACAAGAATTCCGCCGAAATATGTACGCTTGACTCTAACAATACCGGGGCATCCATTAAAGCACTTATATTTTTCATTGGTCTTCCATTTTCTCGTCGTTTTTTTTCCGTTTCCCTCTCCCCGTTTGGACAATGGAACGGGACCAGGATGGAAATTCCACGATCCGAGGGAATGCTTGGTTTATTTTCGATTCTTCATATTGGTCAGGTTATCGGAATTCTTGGTCGTATCGGATAGAGATAAAAAGATAAATTAATATAACGGTACAGGTAGGAAAATTTTATCATGTATTTAATTAAGCATAAAGTATCTCGAAAAGAAATATAAGAAATTCCAGGATTTCGGAGCTGAATAGTCAATATTTTATTCTGGCTTTTTCTAGCCTAGTAAAATAAATAACTATATTTGGAAATAATGCTAATAAAAATTAGGTTACAGATTTCAGAAAAGTACATAGGAATTTGGGAAGTAAATTCCTACAACAATAAAAGCAATCTGAATTAGGAACAAGATCCCTATCCACTATACCTATCCCATCCCCACTGCTGGAAGTAGGTATCAACTTTTTGTTTTATGCCGTCCGTCCATCTTGTATTAGATCTACCGCCAGATCTTTTTCCTGTCCTGGGTTTCCATTCCAACATACGTATACTCCAGATAACATCTATTCTCCGGACGACATGTCGTGCCCAGTTCCATTTTAGTTATGCAGTGTGCTCTACAACGTCTTCTTCCTTAGTTTATCGTGTTATCCACGAGTTCTTCTTGAATTCGATCTTTCGATTTGACTTTCACATCAATCATTAATTTTTCGTGAAACCTTTGGTACAACTTATATTTCAGGGTATTAGGTATTTCTGATCTAAACACATGACCAAGCTAACATGGACAGCTTTATTCGTCGTGTAATATCATATGTCATGTTATCTTTCTTAGTAGTGACTTTCTGTTCTTGACAGGGATCGAGCCTCACCTGTCGAGTTATTATTGTCTCATTGAATACAGTCCAAAGAAATTAAAAAATGTATAAGTCATCCGACGTGAACTCGGTGAAAATATTGTTTGATTGTGGATACGGTCTCCCTATTCTTGACGAGATAGCCTATGTCGGTAGCCTGATAAGTCTAACCATCAACAGACGAAACATGTACCCTCCAATGTAAGGGATGGGTGGAATTGTAGGTGTTTCCCACAGTGCTGTATCGAAAATTCATACAAAATTCCAGGAGACAAAAGACGTAAATAATCGCTCCAGAAGTAGTAAAAAACGATGTACAACAGCTGCAGATGACTGGCAGATATCAATAAAGGCTCAAAGAAATCGCCTGGGGCTTATTAGGCTTGAAGGGGTAAAAGTTTCACGACAAACCATAACACGCGGACTGAAAGCGGTAAATTTGCATCGCAGATCTTTACGTGTTCCCAAACTAACCATTCAACAAAAAAATGTAAGATTGAAATAGACTCGAAATGGTGGATCATAGTCCTAACTGGAATACGTGGTGTTTTTCGGTGAGACGAGAATTGGCTTGGTTTCTAAATTACGAAGAACATTAGTTTCGAGAGCTCCACGTCGACAAGCCCGACTAGAAATAGTTCAACCACGTATCTCATTTGAAAGTAAGAAGTTAGGGTGGCCAGCAAATTCCGCCAACATGAATGTCATTGAACATGCTTGGGGCATTCGGAAAACACACATCAAGGAACGAAACGATCCTCCTCTTACCCTGCGAGAACTAAAAGATGCAGCTCTTGAAGAATGGGAGAGAATTTCACAAGCCCAAATTGATCATTTAATCGACATCATGTCAAATCGCCTACGAGCCTTCAGACCCATGAAGGAAATACTGCTTATTAGTTTTATTAAAAGTTATATTTTTATTGGTTTATTTGGACATATGTATATATGTATATATGTATATATGTCTCTATATATATATATATATATATATATATATATATATATATATATATATATATATATATATATATATATATATATATATATATATATATATAGAACGGATGTAAACAACTATAGAGGGATATCTCTTCTTTCAGTTTGTTATAAGATTCTATCTCAATATCTACTAGACAGAGCACAGGGACAGTTAGAACCGAACATTGGTGAATATCAAGCAGGTTTTCGACCGGGCAGGTCCTGCCCTGAACAGATCCTGAATCTAAAGTTGATTCTAAGACATCAAAAACTGTACAATAAAAATCTCGTCTGTACATTTGTGGATTTCAAAAAAGCATATGATTCTATTGATCGCGAATCTTTATTCCGAATCTTGAAAGAACAAGGACTAGATCTGAAAACGCTGGCAATTATTAAAGCAACGTTAACTAACACGAGGTCAAAAGTTAAATTCATGGGTGACATCTCAGAGCCCTTCGTAATTAAAACTGGTGTGAGACAAGGGGATGGACTCTCGCCACTCTTATTTAACTGTGTTCTAGAAAAAGTAATACAGGAGTGGCGTGAAAAAAAATCGGCACTGAATATTGACCAGCCCATTAAACTGGGGAGAACCAACATCAAAATTGATTGTCTGGCATTTGCTGATGATCTACCAATTTTAGCTCAAGATGTATTAACGGCACAGAAACAGATTGAAATCCTAAAAGAATCAGAGAAACGGTAGGACTTCAAATTTCCTTTGAAAAGACACAATACATGACCTGCAACAGACTAAGAACACCATTTCTAAAAACAAAATATGGTAACATCAGACGAGTCTCTCAATTCAAATATTTGGGTGAAATAATCATGGAAAATGGGTTAGAAAAAGCGGCCAATAAGGGTAGATGTCAAAAAATGGAAACGGCATTGAGACTTACACAAAATATTTATAACAAAAAATGCCTATCTAAAAACACAAAACTGAGACATTACAACACGGTTATTAAGCCAGAATGTCTGTATGCTGCAGAAACACTCATTTTGAATAGAAAGAGGGACATCGAGGACATTGAAAAGAAGGAAAGAAAAATCATAAGAAAAATCCTAGGCCCCAAACAAATAAATAGCACAACATACCGACTTCGAGAAAACCAAGAAATCAAACAATACACAGATATACATAGCGATATGAGAAAAAGAAGACTTAAGTTTTACGGACACATCAAACGGATGAATCCGAGTAGGCTAACTAGACAAATAGTCGAATTTTATGAAAATAGGAGTAGAGCTAAAGTAGAAATAATTAAATGGATTGCGGCAATTAAAGAGGACCTAAGATCAGCAAATATTATACAAAGTGAAATTCAGGATAGAGGCTGTTTCAGACACAAGGTTAACGATTGGAAGGTTGGCCAGAGAGAAAAATGTAGGAAGACTGGAACAACTTGGTCTGACGAAAGGAAAAAAGCTCATAGCGAAAGAATGAAATTAGTATGGGCTCAAAGGAAGGCTAATAACAAAAACTCCTCTAATTGTACTTCGCGTGGTCCACCAAGGCCCACATGTGAATAATAATAATAATAATATATATATGTATATATATATATATATATATATATATATATATATATATATATATATATATATATATATATATATATATATTGCTCATTATCCACCAGGGCCCACACGTGAATATTATATATATATATATATATATATATATATATATATATATATATATATATATATATATATATATATATATATATTATTAATATTCACGTGTGGGCCCTGGTGGATAATGAGCAATATATATATATATATATATATATATATATATATATATATATATATATATATATATATATATATATATATATATATATATATATATATATATATATATATATATATATATATATATATATATATATATATATATATATATATATATATATATTATTATTATTATTATTCACATGTGGGCCTTGGTGGACCACGCGAAGTACAATTAGAGGAGTTTTTGTTATTAGCCTTCCTTTGAGCCCATACTAATTTCATTCTTTCGCTATGAGCTTTTTTCCTTTCGTCAGACCAAGTTGTTCCAGTCTTCCTACATTTTTCTCTCTGGCCAACCTTCCAATCGTTAACCTTGTGTCTGAAACAGCCTCTATCCTGAATTTCACTTTGTATAATATTTGCTGATCTTAGGTCCTCTTTAATTGCCGCAATCCATTTAATTATTTCTACTTTAGCTCTACTCCTATTTTCATAAAATTCGACTATTTGTCTAGTTAGCCTACTCGGATTCATCCGTTTGATGTGTCCGTAAAACTTAAGTCTTCTTTTTCTCATATCGCTATGTATATCTGTGTATTGTTTGATTTCTTGGTTTTCTCGAAGTCGGTATGTTGTGCTATTTATTTGTTTGGGGCCTAGGATTTTTCTTATGATTTTTCTTTCCTTCTTTTCAATGTCCTCGATGTCCCTCTTTCTATTCAAAATGAGTGTTTCTGCAGCATACAGACATTCTGGCTTAATAACCGTGTTGTAATGTCTCAGTTTTGTGTTTTTAGATAGGCATTTTTTGTTATAAATATTTTGTGTAAGTCTCAATGCCGTTTCCATTTTTTGACATCTACCCTTATTGGCCGCTTTTTCTAACCCATTTTCCATGATTATTTCACCCAAATATTTGAATTGAGAGACTCGTCTGATGTTACCATATTTTGTTTTTAGAAATGGTGTTCTTAGTCTGTTGCAGGTCATGTATTGTGTCTTTTCAAAGGAAATTTGAAGTCCTACCGTTTCTCTGATTCTTTTAGGATTTCAATCTGTTTCTGTGCCGTTAATACATCTTGAGCTAAAATTGGTAGATCATCAGCAAATGCCAGACAATCAATTTTGATGTTGGTTCTCCCCAGTTTAATGGGCTGGTCAATATTCAGTGCCGATTTTTTTTCACGCCACTCCTGTATTACTTTTTCTAGAACACAGTTAAATAAGAGTGGCGAGAGTCCATCCCCTTGTCTCACACCAGTTTTAATTACGAAGGGCTCTGAGATGTCACCCATGAATTTAACTTTTGACCTCGTGTTAGTTAACGTTGCTTTAATAATTGCCAGCGTTTTCAGATCTAGTCCTTGTTCTTTCAAGATTCGGAATAAAGATTCGCGATCAATAGAATCATATGCTTTTTTGAAATCCACAAATGTACAGACGAGATTTTTATTGTACAGTTTTTGATGTCTTAGAATCAACTTTAGATTCAGGATCTGTTCAGGGCAGGACCTGCCCGGTCGAAAACCTGCTTGATATTCACCAATGTTCGGTTCTAACTGTCCCTGTGCTCTGTCTAGTAGATATTGAGATAGAATCTTATAACAAACTGAAAGAAGAGATATCCCTCTATAGTTGTTTACATCCGTTCTATATATATATATATATATATATATATATATATATATATATATATATATATATATATATATATATATATATATATATAGAGACATATATACATATATACATATATACATATGTCCAAATAAACCAATAAAAATATAACTTTTAATAAAACTAATAAGCAGTATTTCCTTCATGGGTCTGAAGGCTCGTAGGCGATTTGACATGATGTCGATTAAATGATCAATTTGGGCTTGTGAAATTCTCTCCCATTCTTCAAGAGCTGCATCTTTTAGTTCTCGCAGGGTAAGAGGAGGATCGTTTCGTTCCTTGATGTGTGTTTTCCGAATGCCCCAAGCATGTTCAATGACATTCATGTTGGCGGAATTTGCTGGCCACCCTAACTTCTTACTTTCAAATGAGATACGTGGTTGAACTATTTCTAGTCGGGCTTGTCGACGTGGAGCTCTCGAAACTAATGTTCTTCGTAATTTAGAAACCAAGCCAATTCTCGTCTCACCGAAAAACACCACGTATTCCAGTTAGGACTATGATCCACCATTTCGAGTCTATTTCAATCTTACATTTTTTTGTTGAATGGTTAGTTTGGGAACACGTAAAGATCTGCGATGCAAATTTACCGCTTTCAGTCCGCGTGTTATGGTTTGTCGTGAAACTTTTACCCCTTCAAGCCTAATAAGCCCCAGGCGATTTCTTTGAGCCTTTATTGATATCTGCCAGTCATCTGCAGCTGTTGTACATCGTTTTTTACTACTTCTGGAGCGATTATTTACGTCTTTTGTCTCCTGGAATTTTGTATGAATTTTCGATACAGCACTGTGGGAAACACCTACAATTCCACCCATCCCTTACATTGGAGGGTACATGTTTCGTCTGTTGATGGTTAGACTTATCAGGCTACCGACATAGGCTATCTCGTCAAGAATAGGGAGACCGTATCCACAATCAAACAATATTTTCACCGAGTTCACGTCGGATGACTTATACATTTTTTAATTTCTTTGGACTGTATTCAATGAGACAATAATAACTCGACAGGTGAGGCTCGATCCCTGTCAAGAACAGAAAGTCACTACTAAGAAAGATAACATGACATATGATATTACACGACGAATAAAGCTGTCCATGTTAGCTTGGTCATGTGTTTAGATCAGAAATACCTAATACCCTGAAATATAAGTTGTACCAAAGGTTTCACGAAAAATTAATGATTGATGTGAAAGTCAAATCGAAAGATCGAATTCAAGAAGAACTCGTGGATAACACGATAAACTAAGGAAGAAGACGTTGTAGAGCACACTGCATAACTAAAATGGAACTGGGCACGACATGTCGTCCGGAGAATAGATGTTATCTGGAGTATACGTATGTTGGAATGGAAACCCAGGACAGGAAAAAGATCTGGCGGTAGATCTAATACAAGATGGACGGACGGCATAAAACAAAAAGTTGATACCTACTTCCAGCAGTGGGGATGGGATAGGTATAGTGGATAGGGATCTTGTTCCTAATTCAGATTGCTTTTATTGTTGTAGGAATTTACTTCCCAAATTCCTATGTACTTTTCTGAAATCTGTAACCTAATTTTTATTAGCATTATTTCCAAATATAGTTATTTATTTCACTAGGCTAGAAAAAGCCAGAATAAAATATTGACTATTCAGCTCCGAAATCCTGGAATTTCTTATATTTCTTTTCGAGATACTTTATGCTTAATTAAATACATGATAAAATTTTCCTACCTGTACCGTTATATTAATTTATCTTTTTATCTCTATCCGATACGACCAAGAATTCCGATAACCTGACCAATATGAAGAATCGAAAATAAACCAAGCATTCCCTCGGATCGTGGAATTTCCATCCTGGTCCCGTTCCATTGTCCAAACGGGGAGAGGGAAACGGAAAAAAAACGACGAGAAAATGGAAGACCAATGAAAAATATAAGTGCTTTAATGGATGCCCCGGTATTGTTAGAGTCAAGCGTACATATTTCGGCGGAATTCTTGTCATTAATCTTTAAGTTTTTTATTTCTTAAAATCGGTCGTCCCCTTAAACGTCACCATTTATAATGGGTCAACTTGACAAATTAGGTTTTTTCTTTCTACGATGCAGTTTTTAAAGTATACTTCAAGCTTGATCAATTTGTGTGGAAAAAAACGATAATTATATACTGAAGAATAAAAAAATGCTGAACACTGAAATGAAATTAAACACTGAAAAATATATTCTATTGGGTTAATTTTGTCATTTTTGTGTATAACTTGCCCTGTTTTATATACTAATAAAAAACAAAGTTTTACTCAGATTTAATACCAAAAAACCAGTGAGTAGGTCTACCAAGGATATTACAACATCCTGTAACTTTAGGAGACATGAACCGAAATGGCATAGCATGTCCCAATTTCAAATACCTCCTTCTCCTTTATATCCTTTATATCAGGGGGTCACTGAAATTATTTCTGCTTGAGTTTGGACTGGACAATGTAGGAATTACCACAATACCGTAGAGGGGGTATTTCCACAGTATTCTACGAACCTTTAAGGGTAGTTTTATTGTTTTCTGGTGCAGTTTGTTTCTGTCCCGTTTACAGTACAGACAAGTGTTTAAGCCGATTTTATATAATATGGCAAGTTTTAATCGTTGATTTTATAAAAATCCAGGAGATAAGTTTTGTTGCACATGCCGACGACTTACTTAAAGTCAAAGTCAGGTTTCAAGTACCTAAAAGAACATTTTCATCAATTAAATGATGCAAAACTAAAAGAAAGCATATTTATTAGACCTCAATTAAGGAACCTTCTAGGTTTTTTCCATTTTCAAGAAAAATTAAATGAAAAATAATTGGCTGGCAGCTTGGAAGTGTTTTGTAAGTTTAGTGAAAGGATTTCTGGACAACAAGGAAGATGAAAATATAAAAACCTCATAGATAAACCCTTTAAAGCCTATGAAAAACTATGGTGTCGCATGTCCTTAAAAATGCTTTTTTACCCATCTATATGGGGCGACTACTACTGGTTTTTAAAAAGAGATGAGATTATAGAACACAAGAGGAAAAAGTGAATATTATTTTTGTCGCTGTAGGACATCTCATGTAATATGTTTTTTATTCACTTAATCTTAATTATCTTTGTATAGATGTAACACGTTTTACATGTTTATATTATATAAACATTAGATTGTAAAAATATGTCCTCTTCTTTTTTCCCCACAACCGATCCCCTGTAACAAGAAAACTGTACGTGTTGCAGTAATTAGCTTATAATTTTCAGATCTAGTATTTCAAAATACTTTATATATAAGTTTAAGTTTGTTGACCTGTGCTAAAATTTTTGATTAATCCTGTCCCATTCAAGTTGCGGTCTGGCGTTATTTTGCTGAAATATGAGGTTTCAAGGTCTGCAATATTTGGGTTTCGAAAATAACTACATTTAAACTTTCTCTGATGGTTGCTAAGGGTGGCATGTACAAGCAAGTGTACAAGCGTAACGCCCCTATACTATAATTTCTGGAGTGATATATGTATAGTTTTGTAATGCAAAAGTTCGTATTTTACATTGAAAACATTTCATGTTTCAAACCTTGATCATGACCACCTAAACAAAATGAAAACTGATCACTATAGCAGATATAGTTCAATTCCAGCTTTCATTCTGCCGCAAAAACATACACCCTTACCGGATGTCATGTCGATTTAACGCAGTACGAAATTGAATACTTTTAGGACGACTAGAACTTCATACTCCCGTATAACTTTTTTCGTCAAACCATGTTATATAG